>JARYGA010050891.1:0-23648 GCA_030545235.1 Helianthus tuberosus | reverse complement strand
GCTAACCCAGTTTTGTGTGCATTATTATTTAAATTAGGTTAACAAGGCTAATCTATAGACTAGACTCTGTCCGTGTTAAATCTGCAATGTGAGTCATTCTCTTTTTATAAATTGCTTTACAAAACCCTATTTATTTCAAAGTTATAATTACAGGGATTAAGTTTATGTAATCACCAAGTTACAGCCGGTATGTGGGGTTTTGTATACATTACTTGATAATCTTCACCATTGGGGCAGCCAAGGGGTGATATGACCATAATCACAGACACCATTGGACGAATGGGCCAATGGGTCGAGTGATAAAGTACTGTGGGTAATTGGTTTGATATCAGAAACATTGTAATTTTCCTTAATACTGTAAATTATAACAAATGTGTCGTTTTAGTAAATAGAATGATTCACTCAGTATTTCCCGCTGACAAAACCTTTTTCAAACATGTTTCAGGTGATCTATTGTAATTTAGGAAAAGTGTTGTGGAGCAATTCAAGCTTAAGGAAGTGGCTCATTATAAAATAAAGAAATACATTTTGTAAAATAAAGATTTCTTATTGAAATCAACTTATTGTAAATTACCAGGGTTTTATCCCGAATTGTGAAATAAAATAATCGGGAAAATTTAGCTTTAAAAAGATCCTGATGATAAACTTCCGCTGTTAAACTCAATTAAATAAATACCACGGGATTTCTGTCCCGCGGCTCCTGAAACGGGTCAAACCGGGTCGGGGATTAATCAGTGAAATTAGGCATGTAGTCAAGGCAGCTAGACCTCAAACCATAGAAGAAACTGTAGAACTAGCAAACACCTTGACTGATGAATTAGTGCGTACATGAGAAGAGGATCAGAGGAGGAACCTAGCCCAGAAGCTTACCCAAGAATTCCGTTCTGGAAATTCCAACCGTGGGAAAAATGTAGGTTCTACTTCTGCACCCTATTGCAAGTATTGCAAAAAGGAAGCATTCTGGAAGATGCTCCATATACTGTAACTTCTGCAAAATATCTGGACAGAAGGAGGAAGACTGCAGGAAGAAACCGAACAACAGGATATGCTACAACTGTGGAGAACAAGGTCATATCAAGCCGAACTGTCCAAAAATAGCTCCAGCCACGAACACCAAGAATACTAAAAATGCTAGAGCATTTGTTCTGACTGCAGAAGAAGCAAAGATGATCCCGGATGTGATCGCTGGTACGTTTTTAGTTAATGATGTTTTTTCTAAAGTATTATTTGACTCTGGTGCAAACCAAAGTTTTATTAATACTTCATTTTGCAAACTTCTCAATCAATCATTAACTAAACTTCCACAAGAATGTCTAGTAGAGACAGCAAATGCAGAAACCATTAAGATTTCTGAAATCTTGCAGGGAGCAAGAATAGAATTTTTAAATCAAAAATTTATTGCAAATCTTTACCCAATGAATCTGGCAGGATTTGATGTGGTATTAGGAATGGATTGGTTAATAGCCAATAAAGCCAGTATTTTATGTAATCAAAAGTCAGTCCAAGTGAATTCACCAAAAGGTGAAAAGATCACAATTAAAGGAGATAAGCCCTCTAGATCTACGAAATTATCTCTGTAATGAAAACAACTAGTTATGTAAGATAAGGATCATTAGTTTATTTAATTTCCATAATCATCAACACTAAAGGAAAAGAATTAAAGGATATTTCAGTAGTATCCCAATTTTCAGATGTATTTCCAGAAGAGTTACCAGGGCAACCTCCAGACAGAGAAGTTGAATTCAGAATCCACCTGCTACTAGGAACAGCACCAATTGCCAAAGCACCTTACCGTTTGGCACCCGCATAAATGCAAGAACTGAAGAAACAGTTAGATGAATTGTTGGAAAAAGGATTCATACAACCAAGCTCATCGCCATAGGGAGCACCGATCTTATTCGTCAAAAAGAAGGACGGATCAATGCGTATGTGCATTGACTACCGCGAATTAAATAAAGTCACGATTAAGAATCGGTATCCATTACCAAGAATCGATGATTTGTTCGATCAATTACAAGAAGCTCGATTTTTCTCTAAAATCGATTTACGATCAGGATATCATCAATTAAAGGTACATGAAGAGGACATTCCTAAGACCGCTTTTAGAACCAGGTATGGCCATTATGAATTTACTGTCATGCCATTTGGTCTAACCAATGCCCCAGCTACATTTATGGACATGATGAACCGAATATGTAAGCCATATTTGGATAAATTCATAATTGTCTTTATAGATGATATTCTTATTTATTCTAAGAGCAAAGAGGAACATGCAGCGCATCTGCACGCACTTATAAGTTTATTGAGAAAAGAAAGGCTTTATGCTAAGTTTTCGAAGTGTGAATTTTGGTTAGAACATGTACAATTTCTTGGACATTTAGTCAATCATGAAGGAATTCATGTGGATCCCACCAAGATCGAGACAATTACCAAATGGAAAACCCCTGAGTCACCAACTGAGGTTAGAAGTTTCTTAGGATTGGCTGGTTATTATAGAAGATTTATTCAAGATTTTTCTAGAATAGCCATTCCCTTAACTAAGTTAACCTGTAAATCCGTTAAGTTTGAATGGGGACCAAAACAAGAAGAAGCCTTTAGAATCCTTAAGCAAAGATTGACCAACGCACCCATACTAGCGTTACCAGAAGGATCTGAATACTTTGTAGTCTATTGTGAAGCTTCTAAGTTAGGTTATAGATGTGTGTTAATGCAACGTCAAAAGGTTATAGCATATGCATCTTGACAACTTAAGAATCATGAAGAGAATTATTCAACCCGTGATCTAGAATTAGGAGCCATAATTTTTGCCCTTAAAATTTGGAGACATTATCTTTACGGTAGTAAGTTTACCATTTTCACCGACCATAAGAGTTTAAGGTATGTTTTCAGGCAAAAGGAGTTGAATATGAGACAAAGACGCTGGATGGAAATACTTAGTGATTATGATTGTAATATCCAGTACCATGCAGGAAAGGCAAATGTAGTAGCTGATGCTTTAAGTCAAAAATATCATGAAAAGCCAAAAAGAGTACATTCTCTTAAATTAAATCTACAGATAGATTTAAATGAACAAATTAGAAAGGCACAAGAATCAGTAATTGTCACACCCCCAAAATCCACACGCGGAGTACCACCGCTGGAGGCGTGACTGACCAGGATCAAGCCACCAATCATATTGAACAATGTAATAGTAAGTGTAATCCAACCAAGCAATATGAAAGGTGTTCAAATCAAAAGTATAGTTTCAACGTTTAGCGGAAGCATAAATGTAAAACCCAACATAAGTAATAAGTTTGTAATGTCATAAAAGTTTCCACAATCCGTGCCCACAACGACCGCACCTCCCATGCAAGCTCCATGAGTACCTATGGTCCTGCAAGGCATGTAACAAAAAGTCAACAACAAAGTTGAGCGAGTTCACAGTTGGTTGTTCAGTAATGAGTTCGTTTAATAAATCGTAAGTTCGTTTATAACCATGTCGTGTATTACTAGGCCATTTGTATGTTCATCTAGTGGGGGCTTCCCATGTTGTAAGTTCAATTAGTGGGGGCTTCCCATGTTGTAAGTTACTAGACTAGCTGTATCGATAAGTATCCTTCCCAATCCGAGGATAGTAGTAAGTATAAGTTTACGTAGGTTTTACGTAAGTGCCCTTCCCAACCGAGGACAGTACGTAGCGAGTACGTAGGTTTAGCGCTGGCATCCTTCCCAATCCGAGGACGGTAGTACGTAGGTTTTACGTAGGTTTAGTGCTGGTGTCCTTCCCAATCCGAGGACAGTACGTAGGCTTTACGTAGAGTTTGGCACAGGCATCCTTCCCAATCCGAGGACCGTGGTAAGTAGTCTAGTAGTGATGTAAGTACAAGTAATCATTCAATCCCATTCCCAACCCACCGGGGAATCCCATGCCTTGGTAAGAGTGTGAACTCACCTTGGTTTGCTCGGTATGCTAAGTTAAGTTCTCACAGTTTATCAATCACGTCCTATAGTACGCACGTGTACAAAATTAGTTTATGTTCACGAAGTTCACGTATAAGCACATTCATAGTGGATACTGAGTCAATGATCATCATATAGTACAAAGCACGTATTCAAACTCATACAAGTTATGCGTATAACTTAACGGTAGTTAATAAATCCAGTTAACTTCCAACAGAGTTAAATCAAGTTACTGTGCAAGTTTTCTGTCCGACGAAACACCCCCTTGTTTCGTCGTTAAGCCCCTATTGACGAAACACCACTGTTCCGTCGTTGACACCCTCGGCGAAACACACATTTGTTTCGTCGGATCTGTTTCGCCTTAAGTTGGTTTCGTCATTAACTCAGTTACGTCGTCATCAGATCAGTTACAAAGATTAACACAGAAAACCCTAGTTGCCGTCATCATCTAAACAGCAATCATGCAGAAATCATTTAGCATAGCATCATCATAATATGATCATCACCACAATAATAAATCACTTGACACCATATGTGAGCATTAATTTATTCCTGAGCACTTATTGATAGCATTCAGTCAAATCATACATAAATGACTTTATTGATTTACTCATTCTTATGCAGACTCACATGGCTACTGCCATGACCACATGCAATTATGATTCTATTCTAAAAGATCATATGTACAAATAACAGTTGCCTTAGTGTGGTTGAATATCAATATCATGAAACCAAAGTCAATGACTGACAAGTCCCATGATGAATCGATCTCATTGGGCCGCAGATTTCATGCTACACATGCAATCGATAATCATAACAATCTGAATCAATATTCAAATATCGCGTGGACAGAATCATCATTTAACAATTAAACATACATATTACAGCCGATCCATTTACATGTGCATCTAACCATCGATTTATTTTTCTAAAACCCACAAACCCTACACTTCACATCATCAGATCTCTTCCACAAGATTCATGACAAAACATCCAAACCATCCATTCAGATTCAGTTTTATTCTTCCCTAGACTCTTCATACAATAATTTACTCATCAACATCGCATGTTTCTATAGTTCCCTTTTATCCAACACACTTATGACATAGAATAGGTATTGTGGGTGGTATATTAGAGACTATCATGTACTAGCATAACCAATCCAAGAATCGGCACATTACTGTCATGACACAAATCAAACGTTGCAAACATATATATATATATATACCTACTAATAACACATCTCATGCAATCAATCATAGTCAGACGAAATCGAAATCGTTATGCATATACATACCTGACGATGTATGAAAGTTCTAAAGGAGAAGAGACTTCGAAGGGGGGGGGGGGTCTACTGCCGTCGTGATGCAAGGGATAGGTGAGGGTGTTTAGGGTTTGCCATCATAACTTGTATCTTAACACACTCAATTTACGTACAAGAAATAAGGGAGGAGGATTGGGCCGAGTTTAATCACAATATGTGGGTTGGGCCAAGTTGGTTCAAATATTTTGGCCAAGCCCAGTGTTGGTTTTCGTTGGCCTCAAGGTGGACTAAAATACACAAAGTGTTTTCGTGATGCACTGATTGGCAAGGATCCAAATTTTAATCATAATATAAATACCAATTATATTATTAACTTTCACTTAAATATAGTGCACACCAAATATAAATATAACCACAACACTTTGCAAACAAGTACTAGGTTAAGTCGAGTAGGAACCTTGAAAACTCGGGTTGTCACATTATCCCCAACTTGAAAGAAATTTCGTCCCGAAATTTAGCACGTGGTTACTGAGGAAGCTAGTTGTGTTATGTAGTTTACTGGTTTTCCTGGGGTGTCACATCATCCCCCCGTTGATTTGGAATTTCGTCCCGAAATTCTGTAGTAGCTTCGGCCTCAGTAGTGGTTGCACTGTTTTCGAATAACTGGGGATACTTGAGTTTCATTTGATCTTCTCGTTCCCAGGTGAACTCTGGGCCACGACGGGAGTTCCAACGAACTCGAACAAGAGGTATTCTAGTGTTCTTGAGGACCTTAACATCCCGGTCCGTGATTTCAACTGGTTCCTCGACGAATCACAATTGATCGTTGATAGTGAGCTCCTTCAAAGGAACTATGAGGGTCTCATCTGACAGACACTTCTTCAGATTCGACACGTGGAAGACGTTGTGAACTGCATTGAGTTCAGCTGGTAAGTTCAGTCTGTAGGCTACTTTGCCTATTTTCTCAATGATTTCGAACGGTCCGACATAACGCGGATTGAGTTTGCCCCTTTTTCCAAAGCGAACCACACCCTAACCTGGAGCTCGAGTGTTTTCCTGTCTTTATCGGCATATGCTTTCTGACGGTCACGAGCTGCCGCCATTCGTTGTCGTATTTGAGCAATCTTTTCTGTAGTATCAACTACGAGTTCTGGACCCGTGATCTGACTGTCACCCACCTCTGCCCAACAAAGAGGTGACCGGCATTTACGTCCGTACAATGCCTCAAATGGAGCGGCTTGAATGCTGGTGTGGTAACTGTGGTTATACGAGAATTCCACCAACGGGAGATGTTTTTCCCAGCCGTTGCCGAAATCGATTACACATGCACGAAGCATGTCTTCTAGAGTTTGGATGGTGCGCTCAGACTGCCCATCCGTCAGAGGATGATAAGCTGTGCTCATGGCTAAACGAGAGCCAAAAGATTTGTGCATTGCTTGCCACAATTCTGAAGTAAAACGTGCGTCACGATCAGAGATAGTAGAGGTTGGCACCCCGTGCCTCAAGACAACTTCCTTAAGATATACGTCTGCTAAAGTGGAGAACTTATCCGTTTCCTTGATAGCCAAGAAGTGTGCAGACTTTGTGAGTCGATCCACGATCACCCAAATAGTATTATTCCCACGTTGCGATCTAGGCAAGCCAGTAACAAAATCCATGGAAATTTGCTCCCATTTCCATTGTGGTATCTCTGGTTGTTGAAGTAGGCCCGATGGTTTCTGGTATTCCGTTTTGACTCTTGCACAAGTCAAAAACTTGCTAATGTAAGTTGCTATATGAGCTTTCATACTAGGCCACCAATATGTAGTTTTCAAGTCGTGGTACATCTTATCCGAACCAGGATGTACTGAGTAGCGAGACTAGTGTGTTTCATCCATTACAAGCTCGCGTAAGTTACCATAGAGTGGGACCCAGATGCGTCCTGTTACATAGTAGGCGCCGTCTGCCTTTTGTTCTAACCGTTGCCTTGAGCCACGTAGGGCTTCAGCCCTGACGTTTTCCGGTTTCAATGCTTCTACCTGAGCATCTCGTATCTGTGAAGGAAGACTAGACTGAATAGTGAGTTGCAACGCTCGTACACGCTTAGGTGTAGTATCCTTTCGACTAAGGGCGTCGGCCACCACATTGGCTTTGCCCGGATGGTACTTTATAGCACATTCATAATCGTTCAGTAATTCGACCCATCGGCGTTGTCGCATGTTCAACTCTTTCTGCTTGAAGATATGCTCGAGACTTCTGTGATCGGTGTAGATGGTGCACTTGGTGCCATACAGGTAATGTCGCCATATCTTGAGCGCAAAAACAACAGCTCCCAACTCTAAATCATGTGTAGTGTAATTCCGTTCGTGAATCTTAAGTTGGCGCGAAGCATAAGCAATGACTTTATCTCGTTGCATCAACACACATCCAAGACCCTGGATAGATGCGTCGCAGTAGACTACAAAATCGCCCGTGCCTTCAGGCAATGAAAGGATAGGTGCGCTACAAAGTCTATCCTTCAAGTGCTGAAACGCTGTTTCCTGTGTATTACCCCAACGATAAACAACACCCTTCTGTGTCAGTAGTGTAAGCGGTTGTGCGATCTTTGAGAAGTCTTTGATGAAACATCTATAATAACCCGCCAAACCCAAGAATTGGCGTATTTCGGTTGGTGTGCGAGGTGCAGGCCAGTTCTTGATCGAATCTACCTTGGATGGATCAACATGAATCCCATCCTCGTTCACCACGTGGCCTAGGAAATGGACTTCACGAATCCAGAAGTCGCATTTCGAAAACTTGGAGTATAGCTGTTCCGTTCGAAGGAGTTCCAAAATAAGTCGTAGGTGCTGCTCGTGTTCTTCCTGACTCTTCGAATAGATCAGGATGTCGTCGATGAAAACAATGACGAACTTGTCAAGATACGGTTTGCACACCCTGTTCATAAGATCCATGAAAATCGCAGGTGCGTTTGTTAGCCCAAAAGGCATGACCAAAAACTCGTAATGGTCGTAGCGTGTTCTGAATGCTGTTTTGGAGACGTCCTCATCCCGGACTCTCAGCTGATGGTAACCTGACCTCAGGTCAATCTTCGAGCCAATCTTCGAGTAATAGCTCGACCCTTGCAACTGGTCGAATAAGTCGTCGATGCGTGGAAGAGGATAGCGATTCTTCACTGTCACCTTGTTCAGTTCGCGGTAATCTATGCACATGCGGAAAGTACCGTCTTTCTTCTTCACAAACAATACGGGAGCTCCCCAAGGCGAAGAGCTAGGGCGAATGAAACTTTTCCAAGAGTTCTTGCAATTGTTTAGATAGTTCTTCCAGTTCAGTTGGAGCTAAGCGATAAGGTGCTCGAGCTATAGGTTCTGCTCCAGGAGCTAGCTCGTTCTGAAATTCGACCTGGCGATGAGGCGGTAACCCAGGTAACTCTTCAGGAAACACTTGAGGAAAGTCGCGTACAACAGGAATATCCTCTAACTTCTTCTCTTTCGCCGATGTATCTGTAACGAGTGCTAAAATAGCTGTGTGGCCCTTTCGCAAACACTTCTGTGCCTTCAAGAAGGAGAAGATGCCACTCACGACACCACTCTTGTCGCCTTGAACTTCGAGAGGTTCCTTGCCAGAACGAGGAATACGAATGATCTTCTCTTTACATAGGATCTTTGCTTGTTGTTGGGATAACCAATCCATACCAATGACGCTGTCGAAACTACCCAGAGTTATAGGAATGAGATCGATAGAGAAAGTCTGACCAGCTAAGACGAGGTTACAACCCTTGACTATGTGACCACTGTGGTGTCTGTTGCATCTGTTGCACTTTGGGTGATTTCCTCGATATCCACCCTGCCCTTGACTACCAGACAACTGCTGACCGGGGCTCTGGTAGTTATCTGTCTTTCGCTGCTGTGCCTGGGACTGAACCGAAGTCGAACCCTTGCTGGAGGTTCCATCCCATTGTAGTAGTAGTAGTAGTAGTAGTAGTAGTAGTAGTAGTAGTAGTAGTAGTAGTAGTAGTAGTAGTAGTAGTAGTAGTAGTAGTAGTAGTAGTAGTAGTAGTAGTAGTAGTAGTAGTAGTAGTAGTAGTAGTAGTAGTAGTAGTAGTAGTAGTAGTAGTAGTAGTAGTAGTAGTAGTAGTAGTAGTAGTAGTAGTAGTAGTAGTAGTAGTAGTAGTAGTAGTAGTAGTAGTAGTAGTAGTAGTAGTAGTAGTAGTAGTAGTAGTAGTAGTAGTAGTAGTAGTAGTAGTAGTAGTAGTAGTAGTAGTAGTAGCAGCAGCACCAATACGTTTAGACAGCTTGTTCTGTTCCACTGCCTGGTCTGTGAGACGATGAGCAAGACAAGTAACATCTTGAATAGTAGCAAGGTTCGAAGTAGTCACATGACTTTGAAGCTCTGGTACTAAGCCTCTGCCTGGTCTGTGAGACGATGAGCAAGACAAGTAACATCTTGAATAGTAGCAAGGTTCGAAGTAGTCACATGACTTTGAAGCTCTGGTACTAAGCCTTTGAGGTACAACTCAATGCGCTTGATGGGAGGATCCACCATAGTTGGACATAACACTGCCAATTCGTTGGATCGTTTCGTGTACGCTTCTATCTCTGACCCCGTCATCTTCAGGTTAAAGAACTCCACTTATGGCTTGTGGGTGTCATCACGACTGCAGTATTCACGTTTGATCAGTTCCTTAAAATCATTCCATGGGGTGGCATTAACAGCCGCCAGCCCCAGCATCTGAACTTGCGCGTTCCACCAAGTTAGCGCAGTGCCTTCGAGAGTACCAGTGGCGTACTTCACCCTACGAGCCTCAGGGCATTCACACATTTTGAAGACCGATTCGAGCTTCTCGAACCAGTGGAGGAGTCCAACGGCCCCCATTCAGTGCCACTGAAAGTACTAGAACGATAGTCCATGAAAGTTTGGAACGTGCACACAGGTGGCTGAGCGTGTTGACCTGTCGTGTGTGTAATAGTGAACAAAATTTGAGCACAAGTGTTGGGTTACGAGAGGAGTAGGATCTAAAGATCCTAGAGTAAGTTGTGATGGCAGGCTACACCTCCTGCATGGGCAGCTGCGAGTGCTGCAGTAACTTGTTCAGTGATCGAAGCCGCCAACTGGGCTTGAGTTAGGTTAACGCGTCCACTCATGATCTTGACATCAAGGAGAACATGAGTAAGAGAGGTTCGCGAATAGTGCGATGACAGAAGAGAGTGAGCACACAAGTATTCTCAAGCAATAGGGGTTACGTTTATCTAAGCATACCATGAGCAAAGTTCTATTTAATCTAGCATGTAGGCAATAAAACATATACCATATTACCTAGGATGTTGAGTCTTGCACGTGGAGCGAGGCGTCGTTGTGGATCGTTGAACACTGTACAGGTTATAGTCTGGTTTTAATAAAAACGTTTTTCCCTTATTAAAACCGAGTTCTCTATAACCAATGGCTCTGATACCAATCTGTCACACCCCCAAAATCCACACGCGGAGTACCACCGCTGGAGGCGTGACTGACCAGGATCAAGCCACCAATCATATTGAACAATGTAATAGTAAGTGTAATCCAACCAAGCAATATGAAAGGTGTTCAAATCAAAAGTATAGTTTCAACGTTTAGCGGAAGCATAAATGTAAAACCCAACATAAGTAATAAGTTTGTAATGTCATAAAAGTTTCCACAATCCATGCCCACAACGACCGCACCTCCCGTGCAAGCTCCATGAGTACCTATGGTCCTGCAAGGCATGTAACAGAAAGTCAACAACAAAGTTAAGCGAGTTCACAGTTGGTTGTTCAGTAATGAGTTCGTTTAATAAATCGTAAGTTCGTTTATAACCATGCCGTGTATTACTAGGCCATTTGTATGTTCATCTAGTGGGGGCTTCCCATGTTGTAAGTTCAATTAGTGGGGGCTTCCCATGTTGTAAGTTACTAGACTAGCTGTATCGATAAGTATCCTTCCCAATCCGAGGATAGTAGTAAGTATAAGTTTACGTAGGTTTTACGTAAGTGCCCTTCCCAACCGAGGACAGTACGTAGCGAGTACGTAGGTTTAGCGCTGGCGTCCTTCCCAATCCGAGGACGGTAGTACGTAGGTTTTACGTAGGTTTAGTGCGGGTGTCCTTCCCAATCCGAGGACAGTACGTAGGCTTTACGTAGAGTTTGGCACAGGCATCCTTCCCAATCCGAGGACCGTGGTAAGTAGTCTAGTAGTGATGTAAGTACAAGTAATCATTCAATCCCATTCCCAACCCACCGGGGAATCCCATGCCTTGGTAAGAGTGTGAACTCACTTTGGTTTGCTCGGTATGCTAAGTTAAGTTCTCACAGTTTATCAATCACGTCCTATAGTACGCACGTGTACAAAATTAGTTTATGTTCACGAAGTTCACGTATAAGCACATTCATAGTGGATACTGAGTAAATGATCATCATATAGTACAAAGCACGTATTCAAACTCATACAAGTTATGCGTATAACTTAACGGTAGTTAATAAATCCAGTTAACTTCCAACAGAGTTAAATCAAGTTACTGTGCAAGTTTTCTGTCCGACGAAACACCCCCTTGTTTCGTCGTTAAGCCCCTATTGACGAAACACCACTGTTTCGTCGTTGACACCCTTGGCGAAACACACATTTGTTTCGTCGGATCTGTTTCGCCTTAAGTTGGTTTCGTCATTAACTCAGTTACGTCGTCATCAGATCAGTTACAAAGATTAACACAGAAAACCCTAGTTGCCGTCATCATCTAAACAGCAATCATGCAGAAATCATTTAGCATAGCATCATCATAATATGATCATCACCACAATAATAAATCACTTGACACCATATGTGAGCATTAATTTATTCCTGAGCACTTATTGATAGCATTCAGTCAAATCATACATAAATGACTTTATTGATTTACTCATTCTTATGCAGACTCACATGGCTACTGCCATGACCACATGCAATTATGATTCTATTCTAAAAGATCATATGTACAAATAACAGTTGCCTTAGTGTGGTTGAATATAAATATCATGAAACCAAAGTCAATGACTGACAAGTCCCATGATGAATCGATCTCATTGGGCCGCAGATTTCATGCTACACATGCAATCGATAATCATAACAATCTGAATCAATATTCAAATATCGCGTGGACAGAATCATCATTTAACAATTAAACATACATATTACAGCCGATCCATTTACATGTGCATCTAACCATCGATTTATTTTTCTAAAACCCACAAACCCTACACTTCACATCATCAGATCTATTCCACAAGATTCATGACAAAACATCCAAACCATCCATTCAGATTCAGTTTTATTCTTCCCTAGACTCTTCATACAATAATTTACTCATCAACATCGCAGGTTTCTATAGTTCCCTTTTATCCAACACACTTATGACATAGAATAGGTATTGTGGGTGGTATATTAGAGACTATCATGTACTAGCATAACCAATCCAAGAATCGGCACATTACTGTCATGACACAAATCAAACGTTGCAAACATATATATATATACCTACTAATAACACATCTCATGCAATCAATCATAGTCAGACGAAATCGAAATCGTTATGCATATACATACCTGACGATGTATGAAAGTTCTAAAGGAGAAGAGACTTCGAAGGGGGGGGGGGGGGTCTACTGCCGTCGTGATGCAAGGGATAGGTGAGGGTGTTTAGGGTTTGCCATCATAACTTGTATCTTAACACACTCAATTTACGTACAAGAAACAAGGGAGGAGGATTGGGCCGAGTTATTCACAATATGTGTGTTGGGCCAAGTTGGTTCAAATATTTTGGCCAAGCCCAGTGTTGGTTTTCATTGGCCTCAAGGTGGACTAAAATACACAAAGTGTTTTCGTGATGCACTGATTGGCAAGGATCCAAATTTTAATCATAATATAAATACCAATTATATTATTAACTTTCACTTAAATATAGTGCACACCAAATATAAATATAACCACAACACTTTGCAAACAAGTACTAGGTTAAGTCGAGTAGGAACCTTGAAAACTCGGGTTGTCACAGTAATCAAGGATGATACTGAGAAATTGAAAGGAATGATTAAGGAATTAAAACAAGGAACATATGGAATTTGGAGATTCCATAAGAAAAGAATGTGGATACCCAAATTAGGAAACCTACGCCACCATATATTGGAAGAAGCTCATAAGTCTAAGTATACGATGCATCCTGGAAGTGATAAAATGTATCAGGACATAAGAAAGAATTTCTGGTGGATAGGAATGAAAAAGGATATAGCAGCATATGTTGCAAAATGTCTAACCTGTTCACAAGTTAAAGCAGAACATTAGAAACCCTCAGGTTTGTTACAACAGTTAGAAATGCCAGTTTGGAAATGGGAATTGATAACAATGGATTTTGTTACTAAATTACCCAAAATAAGAAAAGGTAATGATACAATCTGGGTGATTGTAGACAGGCTAACTAAGTCAGCTCAGTTCCTACCAATGAAGGAAACTTTCAGTATGGAACAATTAGCTAAACTATATGTCAATGAAATAGTTTCGTTACATGGAATCCCTTTATCAATTGTTTCTGATAGGGATAGCCGTTTTACCTCTCATTTTTGGACAAGTTTCCAAAAATTAATGGGAACCAAGTTGAATTTAAGCACCGCTTATCATCCTCAGACGGACGGACAAAGCAAAAGAAAAATTAAGACAATGGAGGACATGCTTAGAGCTTGTGTAACTGATTTCGGAGGTAATTGGGACGATCACTTACCATTGAAAGAATTTTCTTATAATAACAGTTATCACACAAGTATTAATGCTGCACCATTCGAAGCACTTTATGGACGAACGTGCCGAACGCCAGTCTGTTGGGCTGAAATTAGAGAAAAGCAACTATCCGGACCTGTGATAGTACAAGAAACAATAGACAAGATCATTCAAGTCAATGAACAATTGAAAGCAGCACGTGATAGACAAAAGAGTTATGCAGATAACAGACGGAAGCCATTGGAATTTCGAGTAGGAGACAAAGTGTTATTAAAAGTCTCTCCTTGTAAAGGAGTGGTAAGATTCATCAAAAGGGGAAAGCTAAGCCCCAGGTATGTTGGACCTTTTGAGATTATTAAGAATAGGACTCGTAGCCTATCAGCTACAACAGCCAGAGGAAATGGCAGGAATACATAATGTATTTCATGTATCTAATCTCAAGAAATGCTTAGCTGATGAATCACTGATGGTACCTCTTAAGGATATAGAGGTAAATGAATAATTAAAATTTGTAGAAAGACCTCTACAGATTGAAGACAGAAAGTTCAAGAAATGCAAAGGAAATACCCGCACTTATTCCAGTAGACCTCGAGGACGAGCTCTAAAACAAGGTGGAGAGGATATTGTTAGGATATGAGTTTGGTTTTGATTGTGTTTTACGTTTGGAATAAGATGAAGATGAATGAGTAGTGCAGCGGAATTTAAGATGGAAACAAACTTTGCACACAATCAAACAAGAGAATTGCTTTAATCAAACATTTTTAACAAAGAACCGAAAGATTGAATTTCTTTCAATAACGATTACAATGCATGTATGAATACAAACTCCCCCTCAGCCTGAGCTCACAGTGTTTGTTCGTGCAGGAAGACGATTTGTAAAGAGCTAATAGAATAGTGCATGGAATTGTTCTATTTATAGGCACGGACAAACCACTGAGGCATCAAAGCTGACGTCACCATGAAAGTGAAATCTAACCTCCTAACAACTTCTAACAATTGATCTATACAAACACTGCTTAAGCTAACAACTGTTATACAATACATTACATAATTAAACTAAACTACTGCTGGTCCCTCCACTGTTGTGACCTCAGCAGTACTTGATAACTACCAGCAGTGCTTGACCCAGAGCAGTAGATTGAATCAGCAGGTCTTTAGTCTTTGACTTAATCAACAGTTGTAGGCCAGTAGTTGTAACGATCAGTAGATATGAGGTCAGCAGGTGTTGAAACCACTTTCAAGGGGAGAGACTTGTATCACAACATCTGCTTATTCTGGATCCACTGTCCTGTTCCAGTTTTGGGTTTAATTATCTGTTCCTCTGATAGGGTTCAATCCCAACAATCTCCCCCTGGAACAGATAATGCCAAAACCCTTCATTATTCTGGATCTTTATTGCCTCATCCACAGTTCCCTTATCTGACCTTTAAGTTGTAACTCAAAGTCTAGGGAATCTGTGTCATCTTCATCCCTACAATGTGGAAGATCAAGGAGATCATGCATATCTTCAAGACTTAGGCCAAGTGCTTGTTACCTTGATAATTTCTTCACTTCTCCACTAGACTTGAACACAGTCAGTACATGGGTCTGTTTGTCAGTTTTCCACTTTAGTACTTTAGAGCCTGGTGGGTTTCTTGGGAGATTTTTATTCGATGAGGTGTTTGGTGATGTAGGCCTTGTGATGACTGTCTGAGCAGTGCTTGCAGGTTGATTCAGGCCAAGATTTTCAGCTATCATCTCTTTAATACCTTCCTTTACAAGCTCATCTCCTGCCATTAATTCTTCCACTGTTTCAGTACCCAACTGTTTTTGTTGCCTTCTTTTAAAGATGGCTGCACCAGCTGGAGCAGTGGCTCTCCTGATTTGCAGTTTTGGTGGTCTTTTTGAAACCACTTCTTCAGGGTAGTCAGGTTTTTGTGGAACTTTAGGATCTTTCTTCCTTAATTCCTCCAACCTTTTGTAGGTGGACCTGACTATATCTTCTTTCCATCTCGCCACTTGATTTTTGGACCCATAGTCAGCAGCAACTAATTCCTCTTTCATTCTCTTCAGCTCTAATTCCTTCTCAGGCACATTCTTTTTGTACTTTGACCACTTTGGAGGAGTGTGTTTCACCTTATTCTTTATCATTTCTTGAATCCTGGCTGCTTCTTGTTCAAGCTCAGGAATGGTCCACTCCTTGTACATATGCTTTTCTCCTTTGTACTTCTTGGTTGCCATGATGCTTTCAATGTAGTCTTTTCTCAAAGTTTCATCTGCTCTTTCTGAGATTTATTGACAAACATTTTTTGAAAATTGCTCTAAGGATCTGACTTGAGTAAATAGAAACTGGTAATGCCTTTGAATTTCTTTGTCAGATTTTCCTTGAGAGTTTCTTTTGGAAATATCCTCTGCCTGTTTAGCTTTAACTTTCAAATATTCTTCAATGTTGTTAGGCCTTGGATATCCTTCAACTGATGGCACCTTCCTTTTAGCAGGGTCATCCTCATAGTAGAAGGATTTGATCTCTTCTCTAACTGCTTCAAGTTCTAGAGGAAATTGGACACCTGCAGGAGTAATGACAGGGATTGGTTGTTGTACTGGAGCTGATGAGAGAGGAACGGGGTTTGGAATAAGTTCAAGTGATTGTGAAGATGTTGGTGGTGATGGAGAATCATCATCAGGTATGAAAATCCTTCTCCTTTTTATTGAAGGAGAGGCTGATGATGTCTTGGGTGGATCAGTGGTGGTATTTTGAGTGGTGGATGGTGGCTGACTAACAATTGTTGAAACAACTTGTGTTTCAACCACTGTTGCCATTACAACAGATGTTGTAACATCTGGGGTCTTCTGCTTTTTGGCAGGAGGTGATGATGGTGAGGTTGTTTTTGGTGGTTTTATTGGTGGAGTGATTTTTGATAGTGGTGGTAAGGCAGTGGTTGTGGTGTGTGTTGAAGTGGTAGTTTGAGGTTTGGAGCCTTTAGTAGGTGGATTGGAGGCATGCTTTTTAGGTTTCCTCACTTGTCTAGTGGGCTTCTTCTTTTCTTCCTTGGGATTTTTATCATCCATAGGTTCCGAAGGACCTTGTGCATTTAGCTTCATGAAAGCTCTCTTCTCCTGTTCCCACCTGGCTTTATCCTTAGCCTCTCTATCCCTATTTACACTTGCTTTTGCTTCAGCTAGTGCATTTTCAGTAACATCAAGCTTTTTACTACCATCTGGCAAGGGAATATTTTTAGTCATGTTTTCCTTTTCTGGTTCAATATAAATACCATCTTCAATTCCCTTCTTTATCCACTGTTTGATTTTCTCCCCCTTTTTGGCATTATCTGGAGGAGGATTATCAAAGAAGAGAACAGTGGGAGGAGCAGTGCCAGTGGTTTTCAGAATGTGGGCTTTTAAAGCCTTGATGTTAGCTTGAGTATCTTTAAACCTTGCTTCCGTGAGATTTCTGATCTTTTGAACCTGTAACTCATGTTGCTAATCAACTAGTTCTCTTTGATGATGGAGCATAGGTTGAAATAGACTCCACAACTCATTGGATAATGAAGCAGTTGTTGGAGGTGGTGCAGTAGTGGATGTAGACTTTTGAGAATTTAACACCTGCTGCAGCATTGTTTTGATGTCTGCAACAGATGATTCAATTTTGTCCACCCTCTCCGTCAATTTCTTATATTTTAAACCATCACCCAAATGAATGGGATCATCTGATTTCCCACCAGCAGTGATTGTATCAATGTGTGACTTAGGACATGAAGCCCAAAAATCATCCATTGATGCCCCTTTGTTCTTGGTACTGGGGACTTCTTTCCTCATTTGTGGACACTTTGAACAGCTCACCAGTGGTTAAAGAAAACTCACCAGTAGTTGCCCTAGTTGTCTCTGAAGAAATTACCTTCAAGGGAGTCTTATTGATAGAACAACTGACCCAATGTAGACCAGTGGGTCCAACACTAGTAGTTGCTGCTCCACTTGAACTACTGACAAGAGTTACTTGTAACACCTGTTGTGTAACCTCCTCAATTGTTGCTGGGATAGCAGCGGTATAGGCAACAGACCCAGTCACTTGTGGGAGTATACTCTCATTGATAGGTGGTTGAGAGGAACTGGTTTGTGTCTGAGCTATATCAGCTGCATGCAACAAAGGTAGCATGGATTGTGGTAATATGAGGGGTGAAGGTATTGGTGTAGAAAGAGACATGTCCTTGGGATCAGGACTGAGGAAGATGGATCCAATTGGACCCAGAGCTTCATAATGTGGGGTCCCTGTGCTTCCAACCTGATCCTTTTGTGAGGATGCAGGAGGAGTTTTAGGCAAAGGTGTACCAACTGCTGTGAGGAAGTAGCAGCAGTGGTTATTGGTGACTTTTGTGTTGTCACTGGCAGTTGCTCTGGGATATCATCTTCCATAGTTGCCTTTTTGATGGGTTTGGGGGGTTTTCTGGATGATTTCTTTTTGGTCATTTTAGTAAGGGCAGGTGTGGGTTTCAAAACAGTGGTTATGCTGCCTTGATCACTTGGAGCAGTGGGCTCAGCAGCAGATACCTGAGGAGCAGTGGTAGTTGCTAAATTCTGCTATGGCACCTCTGCTTGTGTTTTTGTAGGTTTTAACATTCTTGTGAATGTTTCAGGTGTTAAACTGTTTATTTTAAAAGGAGGACCCTGTACAAGTACATGGGCATTATTTTCTGAAATTTTTTTTATTAAAATAGTAACTCAAAAACCTTTGAAATAATAGAAAAGCCTTTTTCTCAACATTTTTGACCAAATTATCGAAGATTACCTGGGAATAATTAAAATTTTCACCTTTAAGTATAGCATAACCTAGGTATTGTATCTTCAATGGGATTTCATTGAAAGCAGTGGTTTTGTTAGAAACACACATAAGGAGGGTATGAAATAAAAACCTTATAGCAGATGGAAAACTTCCCTTTTGTAAAGTATTTATTTTCATTTCTTCTCCATACCCTCTTTTAATGAAATCTCCTTGGTACTCTGTTTTCGGAAAAGAATTTTTACCTTCCAGATCATTGAGCTCAAATACTTCAGATATGCCTTGAGGTGTGATTGAGATTTTTACACCTTTTATTGTGGAATTGATGGCAACAACCTTTTTGTCCATCTTCTCAAGAGTAGCATTTTTCCAAAATTCTCGTTGAGTATCAAGATAGACGGTTGCATTGAAGGTGAGCAAAGTTTTGTACTTTGTGGAGGATAATGTGTCTATGATGGAATCGAAGGTCTTTGTGTCACTGGGTTTTTCAAGAATACCCAAGTAATTGTGAGACCATTTGTATGGAATTTCAATCTCGGTAGGCTACTTTGTTTTGGATTTGCTTGCCTTTTTCACCATGATTGAAACAAAGAATGAGAGAATGAAGTGAGGATGATGAAGATTGTGGGAGAATTTTTGTGGAAAACTGTTTTGAGAAAAGAATTTTGAATTCGATTCGACAGTGAAAACCCTGTTTGGGGGTTTAGGGCAGGGTTTTATATGATGAAAAAGTGAATGCTGACGTGGCAGCGGTTACAAAGATCTGACGGATAAATACTGACCACGTGTTAACCTCTGATAATAGGATAAAATAATGGAGGACAGTTGTTTGAGAAACCACTGATGAAGCAATACCAGTGGTTTACAAAGGAAAATGAAAATAGTGGGTGACTTTCGCTATTAATGGATAGTTTGTGTCAGTGGTTTTAAAGCACTGAAGTTTGTCAACAGTGCTTACCAAGGAAAATGAAGAAACAGAGGTTGACTTTCAGCAGTGGATAGCAAATAACAAACAGATGTTTGCACCAATCAGTGGTTATGGCAGACTTTTAAGGATTTAATGAAAATTTCATTTTTAGCTATTCTTAAGGATGGATTTTTGATTTTTTGAAAACATTTTAATGCTTTTATTCATAGAAAAATAAGATTTTGCTTGTTATTCCATGTTTAGCATGCCAATCCTAGAGACCAAGCTTTCAAAGGTAGATGTATCTAAAGCTTTTGTGAGCACATCTGCCAGCTGGTCTTTAGTTGGAACATGATGCAGAGAAATCAAACCTTTTTCATAGCAATCCCTCACAAAGTGATGTCTGATGTCGATGTGCTTGGTGGTTGAATGGGAAACTGGATTTTTGATGATATTTTCTGCTGCCTGGCTATCCAACATGAGTGGTGTCTTTAAGGCAGTGATACCAAAATCCAGCAACTGATTTTGAAGCCACAGGAGTTGGGCTGTACAGCTTGCAGCAGCAATGTATTCAGCTTCAGCAGTGGATGTTGAAACAACTGCTTGCTTTTTGCTTTGCCATGAAACCAAGCAGTTGCCTAGAAACTGGCACCCTCCTGAAGTGGACTTCCTTGTGGTGTTACATCCGACAAAGTCACTATCTGAAAAGCCTGAAAGCTGGATATTCCCCTTAGCTGGATACCAGATACCAAGTGTGGGAGCACCTTTTATGTATCTGAAGATCCTTTTTACATCAATGAGATTTGATTTTCTGGGAGCTGATTGACTTCTTGCACAGACACATGTTGCAAACATGATGTCTAGTCTAGATGCAGTTAGGTACAGTAAAGACCCAATCATGCTTCTATAAAGTGTTTGGTCAATCAGCTCATCCTTTTCATCAGACATGACTAGCTTATTGGTTGCCATGGGTGTGCTGCATGGTTTACAGTCATTCATATCAAATTTATTTAAAAGTTCTTTAGCATATTTGCTTTGATGAATGAAAGTTCCATTTTGCATTTGCTGAACTTGAAGACCAAGAAAGCATTGCAGCTCACCCATTGCACTCATTTCAAACTCAGTTGTCATGAGTTGCCTAAACTCTTCACACATTTTATGACATGTGCTTCCAAAAATAATGTCATCCACATAAATTTGGACAATCATTAAATCCTTTCCTCTCCATTTTAGAAACAGTGTTTTATCAATGGTACCTCTTTTGAAACCATTTGAGAGTAGAAAGGTGGAAAGAGTTTCATACCAGGCCCTAGGTGCTTGTTTCAGGCCATACAAGGCTTTGTTTAACCTGTAGACATGATCTGGATAAAATGGATCCTCAAAACCTGGAGGTTGATAAACATACACCTCTTCTTGAATTGTACCATAGAGGAAAGCACTTTTGATATCCATTTGGAACACCTTCATGTTGTGGTTGACAGCAAAGGCCAGGAACAGTCTTATAGCTTCCAATCTTGCTACAGGGGCAAAAGTTTCATCATAGTCTATCCCCTCTTCCTGTCTGTAACCTTGAACCACAAGCCTGGCTTTATTCTTGACAATAATGCCCCTTTCATCAGTTTTATTTTTGAAGACCCACTTTGTGCCGATGTGGCTTACATCTTTTGGCAGTGGTACAAGCTCCCATACTTGTTGTCTTTTAAACTGTTGGAGCTCTTCTTGCATGGCTTCTACCCACCTGTTGTCTTTCAGTGCCTCTTGGTACTTAACTGGCTGATGGAGTGATAGAAAACCAGCAAAAAGACAAATGTTTTGGGTTTGGCTTCTTGTGAGCACCCCTTCATTGAAGTTGCCAATGATTTGGTCAGGTGGATGAGATCTCAAGAAGATTAAATCTCCTTGGTATGGTATGATGGCATTTGTTGGTGAAGGCTGTAGATGTGTATCATCTGAGCTAACCACTGCTGGTGACTTTGATGATCCAGCAGTGGCTTCAAAAGGTGGTGGAATAGGAGGTAATGGTATGGACACATGCTGACTTTTATTCACTGTTTGGGGACTTTTGTCCGCAGTGTTTGATGATGTGGAAGCAGTGGTTGATGGGCTACTTTGGTCAACAACTGTTGAGGTAGCAGTGGTTGAGCTTTGACAGTTGTTTTGTACAACTGCTGCTTTTCCCATTGAAACAGACTTTTGTTGAGGAATGATGATCTCATATCCATAGTCTGGTGATGAATCCTCTGATGGACCTGCATTGTTAGTCTTGACAGCAGTATTTGCAAAAGTGAATTTATCAAGATCAAATAAATTAGCAGGATTTGCTGGGATTTTCATTGATGAAAGTTCATTGAACTTCACATTCAAAGTCTCTTCCACTGTTTTAGTCCGTGTGTTAAACACTTTGTAGGCCTTAGCAGTGGTACAGTATCCCAAAAGATAACCACTGTCTACTTATCTGCAAATTTTGATATGGAATCTTTTAAATTCAAAATAAAGCATGGGCAGCCAAATACTTTAAAGTATGAGATCAGTGGTTTGATTTTATACAGAATTTCATAAGCAGTCTTTTTGTGCCTGGGGTTTATTAAAACTCTGTTTTGGACATAGCAAGCAGTGTTTACTGCCTCTGCCCAGAAAGTCAAAGGTAAACCTGAGTCAGCAAGCATGGTCTTAGCTGCTTCAATCAGTGTCATGTTCTTTCTTTCAACTACCCCATTTTGCTCTGGTGTTCTAGGGATGCTGTACTGCCTTACAATCCCTTTCTTCACACAGAAGGCATCCAACTCCTTATTTTTGAATTATGTACCATTGTCACTCCTGAAGACTTTTACTGGAAGGTCAAATTGCTTTTCAACCTGTGTCACAAAGTCTTGCAAAATGCCTGCAGTCTCATCTTTTGAGTGTAAAAAGAAAGTCCATGTAAACCTAGAAAAGTCATCAATAATAACCAAACAATATTTCTTCTTTTTGAGACTCATGACTTGAACTGGGCCAAACAAATCCATGTGCAGCATTTGCAAACACTGGGTTGTTTTGGACTCTTCAATGGACTTAAAGGAGCTTTTATGATGTTTTCCTTTTAAACAGGAAACACAATGCTCAGGACATGAAAACAATTTTTGTGGTAAGCCTCTTACCAAGACATTTTTTGAAATTTCAGTGATTGTCTTGAGATTTGTGTGCCCCAATCTTCTGTGCCAAAGTTCTGTCTCTTTGTTAGAGGCAGCTGAGAACAGATAGGCATCAGATCTGGGATACTCTTTTGACATATCAACAACATAAACATTGCCACTTCTTTGAGCAACAAGTTTTGTTTTTCCAGTTTTTATTATTGCTTCAATCTTTTCAACCATTTCTGGTCCAACAATCCCACAACTCTCCTTTGTGAAGAATGACCCATACCCCTTGTCACTCATTTGTGAAACACTCAGGAGGTTGAATTTTAGATTGTCTATCAGATTGACATTTTCAAATTTTACATTTCCAGTTTGTACTGTACCAGACCCCAAAACTTTCCCTTTACTATTATTACCAAAGGATATATCACCCCCTCCATGAATTTTGAAATTTTTGAGAAGGGCTTTACATCCTGTCATGTGCCTGGAGCCTCCACTATCTACATACCAAAGACTATCTAAGCATGCAGAAGCTCCCTACACATGAAGTAAAAGGATTAGTTCATTAGGGTCTCCAAAGCCAATAAGGCTTTGGATGGGGTCTCAAAAGTGTCTGGGATGAGTTCAGAAGCATGGGCAGTGGTTAGGTCAGGGGTTTGGACAACTTTAGGATTGTTTCTCTCTAACCACTGTTGTAGGTTTTGACCAATCACCTGCTTATAACCAAAAGGATGCCTATTCACTCTTGGTTTAGGGGGCCTTTTGTAGGTCTCATAAACGTGTGGAATCCTTTGGTAAGATGATTGTCCCTTGCCTTTTCTGAATTGGTTGGCAGGGGTGCATCAGTCACTTGAACATCTCTTTCGACAGATGTTTGATTCAGCTGTTTTGTAACAACTATTTGGACTGGCACAAACAGTGGTTGATTTTTGGTGAATT
>JARYGA010050890.1:0-81796 GCA_030545235.1 Helianthus tuberosus | reverse complement strand
CCGTTTCCTGAGTTGTCGTTCTATCTAACACACATACATTACATAATTGTTTACAAAGGACACAAATATACAAAACATGACTAAATATTGACGGAAGCTACAGACGTATACACTAACACCTAAGTATCGGGAATTAAAACCGTCACAAAAGGTAACATAAAGCACACTAAACTGCATAATTTAGCAGCTTAACGAACCAGTAACCAACCGAACAACTGGACACTAACGGAAACACCAAATTTTCACTAGAAGCATTGTTTTAACATTACCAAGCTAGTTATGGTCCCCGAACATCATAACACATTATATAATATCTAGTAACTAACTAACCTAACTAGATACTTGATTTTCAACTAATTAAACTAACTTATGGTTACAACCTAGCCTAAGACCCCCCCCACCTATAATCGGCCAACATCTGGGCCCCACATGTGATTTTATTTAGTCATTTTATTAGATTATGTTTCTCTTTTAAAAACATATAAACCATTGGAAAATATGTGTTGGTGGATTATAAGAGTTAACCTGAAGACATAACCATTTCATTCTCAACACTTCACTCAAAAACTCTCTTCTTCTTCTTCTTCCCTTCCCCTTGCTGACGGCCGAACACCACACCCACACCATCATCATCATCTTTCAAGTTTCATACAATCTACACATATACAAGGGTGTTAGAAGCCATATAAGGAAGCTTGGAGCTTTTAGAGGTTGAAGGACCACTCCCACAAGCTTTTATCAACTTCATTTTCATCTAGTGGTTATCCCTAGCCTTGAGCTAGTAGTAAGATCAATCTACTCTTCATTTTACATCTTGTTTTGCTGGTTAAAAGAAGATACAAGTTGTTAATCATAAAGAACACAATGAATCAAGAGCATGAAACTTGAACATAAGACTAAATACATAAGAAAACAAGTTGTTTAAGTATTGTTATGATTGTTGATTGTTGATTGCTCATGTTATTGATGTAGATCATCATATGATCTTGCTAGATAGTGATTAAACACATAATCTAGCAAGATGAGAGGATGATTATCTTAAGATCAAAGTGATCATCCTCATGTAAATCATGAACTTGAAAGTATAAGTTGTTTTTCTTGTTAAGTGATGATTAAAGTAAACATAAAGTCTTGTAAATCTATGATTTCAAGAATGATTTTTCAAGAAATCAAGTTAAAAAATACAAAGTTTACTTAATCTTGGTTCTTAAAGGAATTAACCACATTTTTAGTGGTTAATCAAGTGTAGAAATATATATGTAACAAGAAAAACTCAAGAAGAAACATTTTTAGAAAATTTAATTACAAGTTGTAAAGAACTAATTCCTTCAAAAATGAAGTTTTTAACTAAACAACCACACTTTAAAGGGTAACTAGGCTTACTAAATACACTAGTAAGTTACTACACATTTTTGTAAATTTTCAAGTTCATGAGGTAGTAGTTTATGCTTGATTTTGGCAAATTGGTAAGTGTAGATTGACTTGTTGTTGATTGTGTTGATTTATAAAAGAAAATGATATGCTTTGAAAGCATGGAAACCTCCATTTTTAGGGGAAACTATGGCAAAAGTTTTTTAAAAATTAAACACTTAGAAAAATATTTTTGAACAAATATTTACAAGCATCTTTTAAACCATGAATTTTCATATAAAGATTGCCATAATTTTTGTTACAAAAATTATGAATATTGGAGGTTGGTTTTTGTAAATAAAAATGTCTAAATATGTATTTAGGAAAATATGTAATTAGATGTCACAATGTGTGTGATTATTTGTATATGATGTGTATTAGTTATATTATTTTAGGACTTGAAATAATATAACTCACTAATATACCAAGAAATTACAATCCAAAATATTACCAAAATTCCAAGAATTAAATACGTAAATTACATCCAAAATATTGGAAGAAACCGAACAAGGAATATAACTTAAAAAAATAATCCGGAATTTAATTCATAAGTATATTTTGGTAATTAGTATTTTGGACACCAAGAGAACAAAAATATGATTTTTACAATTATTACAAAATATATCATATTTTTGACAAGGAGAAAATATATTATTTTTTGGTAGACAAAAATATATATTTTCTTGAAATTATTAGAAGACATTATTTTTGGGAGAAAATATATATTTTCTTGAATAAACATGAAATACATTATTTTTGGGTGAAAAATAAGTTTATATATATATTTTCTAAGTTAGACTTGAAAACATATTATTTTTGAGACTTGTATGAGATTTATAAATATTTTGCCAAGGGAAAGATTATAAGTAATTTTTCTATGTAATATTTCTTAAAATATATATTTTGAGAATATATATTGATGAATCTTTATTAAAAATATTATTCCGGAAAAGTTAAAACAAAAATTAAGTATAAGAGTGTTTTGGTCAAAAATTACCGAAGCAATTTAGTGATCAAATTAGTTAAGTGAGGTAGTGTGCTAGAAATATGTATGAAAAATATATTAACTAAGTTGATTATAAAAACAGTTTCAGGATACGGCTTAGGATATAGAGCTGTATCTGTGATCAAACAATGAGCAAAAAGGTAAAAGTTGACATGTGATGTACGAGGAAAGCCCTTGATCAATCTAGATCGCCGGCACAAAACCTCGGGAGCTGACAATCGCAGCTGCCTTGTTCTTCTATTGCTTTAAATATCAGGATACAGTGCAGGATGTGGTGCGGATCAACTATGTGTTACAATGTAATTCAAATACAAGTGTTGTGTGTAGTGTTTGCAGTGAGCTAGAGCAAAAGTGTTTGAAAGTGTGAAAGTTGTGTGCCTTAATCTGATCCGCCCTCATCTATTTATAGTAAAAGAAGTGTAACAAACTATCCTAGTAAACCGGGATCCGACGAATATTCCCCACTCGAACGTTGTAGACCTGGTCTTTCGGGTTCAACATCTCTCACATAACAAATACGCCCGAGTCTTGAGGAGAAGAAGTCCATCTGACCGTTAGTAACCCCCAACCTTTAACCTGCACGTGGTTAATTCAATCAACCTCAGGATATCGCTCAGGATGTTAGCAATGTCCCAGTCCAGTATCCTGGTCACAAATAAACAATTAAAAGCAGGATATTAGTCAAGATATATACGCTCAGAAAATGACCCATAACAATTGTCCCCAAATATATCTGTTGGTATACCAATCCAACGGATATATTTTAAAAGTTCTAACTTGTAGACCGAGGCAATTAAGATGAAACGACGGCTGAGGTGACCTTGTGCCATTTTCAACGCAATATTTACTCTTTACCCCCTACATTCAGCCTATATTAACTGAGGGACTTCTCATTATGGTTATCTTTATCTTCAACCGAATATCAGGTACTTTTCTCTCTCTCTTCTCTATTTTCCTTGTTTAAATCTTTTGTTCTCCGATTGTAATCCTTCATGGTGACCCGCACTAGATCACAAACGGCGGATTCTGTTTCCCCCTTTCATAAACAAAACTTTCTTAAGGAACCCTCAAAAGAGGCATGTTCTTTCGATAATGTCGATATTGCGGCCCTACGAGCTTCCGGTGCCTTTCCCGCCGGGACAATCTTCCGTCCATTCGACCGAGAGGTCCGATCGGATTTTTGTTCCGACGAATGGGTTTGCTTTTTTGCCTACCCTTTCTCCATAGGACTTCAATACCCGTTTTCTCCTTTCATTTCTCGTTTCTTCGAGCTTACTGGCCTTAGCTTCGCCCAAATCATGCCCATGGTTTGGCGCGTATTAGTCACCTTGGAAGGGATTAAGGCTTGTCACATGCCCGACCTGTGTATTGAAGATTTGCCGATGGCTTATCGTTTAAGATCTCATGGTTCCAGCCGATTCCTTCTATTCTCTATTTCCAAAGATCCTCTCATCCTTAAAGCTACCAAGAACGAGGATAAGTGGACAAGAAAATTCTTCTTTGTGAAAAGAGACTCCATTGATAAGGGTTTTGACCTTCCTAAGAGATGGTTGACTTCTGGTAGGATTTAGGGTTTTAGGAATATCCCCAATCATATCCCGAAACTCCATCCTGAACTAATATCCTGATGTGTTTATTTCCTTTCTTGCAGCAAACTTCAAGGAATTAGCTCCCCCTAGTGCTGAATCGGAAGGAAGAATAAAAGAAATCTACAAGCTTCCAGAAGGTGAAAGAACCTTTAACCTGCTACTCACAAGCTCAAGTCAAAGATCAAGTTCCAACATGTCTGGTAAGCATATTTTCAGGAATTATCTCTATATATTAAATTGATTATTATTTTTTACTTTTATTGTTTAGAGGTATAATAAGTCTAAAACATCTTCCCTTGTGCAGTGCCAGTTATTAACCTCGAGGGCTTCCAACTCGACGAGTTGAACAGCTACTCTAGCCTCGCACCTACCAAGCAAGAATCCAATCCAAAGTCATCCGTCACACTGAAGCCTACCAGTTCGAAGACTACCACCGCTCCCAAAGCTCCTTCGGCATCCCGGACCCGGGCCTCTAGTTCCCGAAAGAGAAAAGAAGTTGAACCTCCCGCTACACCTCATGTGTTCCCATTTGAGAATCACGGGTTTACGGAATCCAGCAAATTTATGACCGGCTTCCTTAACCAGGTTAGTATCCTGACCTGTATCCTGCACCATATGCTAAGTAGAAATGTTCATTTAGAATGGTGCCTGTTTCTTTACCTTGCAGGGCCTTGAACGCCTGGTATTCCTTTATGAGGACGCATGTGGCTTAAACGCCATGCTAGAAAGCAAACTAAAGAAGGCTGAAGCTACCATCACGGATCAAGCAGTAATCGCCACCGCCAAATCTGAACACTACGAAGCTAAGTATACAGCCATGGCTCGAGATCACCAGGCTGCCATCCAGAAGATCACCCAAGAGGCTCAAGCTAAGTCTGACGCGGTCCAGGTTCAGCATGAACAAGATATGGCTTCATACCAGGAGAGCCTTAAGAATTCAGTCATCATCTCCCTCCTCCAGGCCAGATTGAAAATGGCTTACGAGGCCAGGGCTTTGGGCGTCGAATGCCCCTCATGGAACATCAAAGCCTGGGAGATGAAATTGAAAGATCTCGGCGGCAATCCTGTGGAGCCCCCTTCAAAACCTGTCGCAGAGGAGCCCGCCAAGGTAACTGAGAAGGTGGATGATGCTGGTGCTTCAAAGGATGCTGGTGGTGACTCTGGAGAAAATGCTGATGGAGAGGATGCTGCTGATGATGTTGAGAAGAATGTTGGAGAGGATACTGGTGGGGATGTCATGATGAAGGAGGGAGCTGACCCTTAAATGCAGCGATGTGGGCGATGATGGATATATGTGCTGAGGCCGAAGCCCACTTTTTTAAAATTTCATGGTTATGGTCTGTAAAACAATTTACATTTCCTGTCTTTGAACAATTTATATTTCCTGCATTAGAACAATATGATGACCAAAGGTGGATGGGTCCTGGGTTTCAGGATGAAGCCCTTGGTCATCGGTTAGTATAACCTGTTTTGAATGTCGTAACGGTTGAAGGTGGACAGGTTTCGTTTTGAGATAAAACCTTCAACCGTTATGTAGGTATGGTAAAAACTAATCGTGCTTTTGGCGGATGGGCCTCGGTTTGAGGTGAAACCAAAAGCACAACTTTTGACTTGTTAATAATATAACTACCTCTTGACTTATTTGTTATCGCCTTTTAGATTTTTGCCATGCATTACTTAGTGTAAATTTTAGCTTTGCAAAATTTTGTACTACTATCTTTTGAAAATATCCTGATCAATATACTCAGTGATATATTACGAAAACTATAAATAAAACTTCTAAAAATTCAATCAATCTTCATAGGAAAGACAATCCACTTTCCAAAACCTGTTTTGACAATACTTGTTTGATCAAAGTTTCAAACTAGTATCAGTTTCAAATATTTTAATCAAATATCCTGAAAAGTATTCTGAAAATATATTTTGAGAATATATCCCGAGAATTTATCCTAATCAGGATGTTTAACCTTTTGCCAAACATAGTATTGTCAAAAACTTAAATAACGTTTACAAAGGAAAGATCATACCAGGAATAGGGTATAACCCTATTCTCAAACTTAAATCCCTTTGCAACTCTTCCAATGAAGATGTCCCCTGCCTGAGACACTTAGTGTATAAGGTCCGAGCCTTATCCTTTGAGCTTTACATCATTGCCTCAGTAGGAATGTCCCCTGTGTACAATGTCTTCAAATACTTAGAAATCTTCTGGATATCAGTTCCAATTGTATAGACAATTTTTCATGTTACAAGGGTAAAACCCAAGAATGTACTGGAGATAAATCCCTTGTATTCTGGGGGAAATCCCAAATTTTCGTGCGCTACAGGCGGGAGTGTATAAACTTCAAGACTTAGAAAGGTGAAAACCTTTAAACCTTAGAGAGTATGAAAATACCCTTTCGTGAGAGAGGGTGATCAATCCTCATATACCTTTAGGATTCAGGACATAGCCAACAGTAACGAAATTGTCAGCCACTTTTACATGGACTGGTCCCGCCACCTTGAACTATTCCTGAATAACTTGCGCTCCAGGCGGGGTGTTTAAACCCAATTCGGAAGAAAGGTGAATACCTTTAAACCTGTGTAAGGCTCAGGATCCCTTATACGTGAGAGAGGGGGCCAATCCTCTAATCTTTCGAAGTATCCTGAGTGTGTATCCCGGAGCTATATCCCGAAGCATATACTGCAAAACATCTTCAAACTAAGGTGGGTGTTAGCTTGGCTAACACCCCTCCGATGCTTAAGTCAGTATTGGGTTTCAAAGAGTAAATTAAACCAAACATATTTAAAAGAGATAGAATTCATACCATCCTGAGTTAGAAATTAAATTCTAAACTCACTTGAAATAAAGCTTAAGGTGTATAGCATTCCAAGATCTCGGCAACATATCCCCCTCCATATTCTTGAGTCGGTATGCACCTTTTCCTGATTCTGATTCAACCTCATATGGTCCTTCCCATTTTGGAGCCAGCTTTCCATCAGCAGGATTAGTAGTATTTTGAAAAGCCTTTCTTAACACCCAGTCACCAACTTTGAACCTTCTGGTCCTTATATTCTTGTTATATGCTCTGGATATCCTTTGTTGATACGCTGCCATCCTTAACTCTGCTGCATCTCTCGTCTCATCGATAGTATCCAACTCCTGGCATAGGACTTCAGGATTCTGTTCAGGATTCCTGAGGCTGGATCTTGCTGTAGGTATCACCATTTCTGTCGGGATCACTGCTTCTGCTCCAAATACTAAGGAAAACGGGGTTTGACCAGTTACATTTTTTACCGTCGTTCTATCAGCCCACAAAACAAAGGGTAATTCTTCTACCCATCTTCCTTTCTTGGCCCCTAATCTCTTCTTCAAGTTGTTGACAATTATCTTGTTTAAGGATTCAGCTTGTCTGTTTGCTTGAGGATGTACCGGGGTGGATGTAATCATTTTGATTCCCTAACTCTTGCAGAAGTCAGTAGTCCTTTTACTTATAAATTGAGATCCGTTGTCACAAATTATCTCAGCTGGTATTCCAAACCTAGTCAGGATATTCCTTTTTATGAAGGATACCACTTCCTGATCTCTAACTTGAACAAATGCTTCTGCTTCAACCCAGTTGGAGAAATAATCCGTCATTGCTAACATAAAAACCTTTCCTCCTGGAGCCTTTGGAAGCTTTCCCACTATATCCATACCCCACTTCATAAATGGCCAAGGGGAAACAATAGGATACAATGGTTCAGCAGGCTGATGTAGTATGTTACTATGTCTTTGACAGGCGTCACACCTTCGAACATATTCTGTGGCATCTCTCCTCATTGTCGGCCAATAATATCTTGCCCTTAATACTTTTGAGAATAATGACCTACCCCCAGTATGGTTACCACAATCCCCTTCGTGTAAATCCTAAAGTACTTCTTTGGTTTCAAGATCCTCCAAGCACCTCAGATATGGTCCTGCAATAGATTTCTTATACAAAACATCATTTATAATTGTGAATCGTGATACCTTCATCCTAAAGGCTTTAGGATTCTCATTCTTTGGGATGTATCCTTCCTTTAGATATCTCATGATTGGAGCTGTCCAGGACTTAGGATCCTCCTCAAGATAGTCATCATCAGGATCCTGAACACTTATTACATCCTTATCCTGAGAATTCGTCGCAGGATATAGGATATGTAATATTGGTATCCGGGTTCCTTCCGGTATCCTGACCGATGATCCCAGATTTGCTAAGGCATCAGCTTCAGCATTATCTTCTCTTGGTACATGTTCAAGTGTAAATATATCGAAATATCCTGCTAATTTTTTGAGAATTTTGAGATACTCAATTAACTTCTCTCCCTTAACTTCATGGTCCTTTATAAGAACGGCACTTACAGCATTCCCTGATACAGCGAGGTATAGGGATAGTGGTTCACCATTTTCAGGCTTCATCAATAGAGGTGCAGTTGAGAGATATCGCTTCAAATCCTACAAGGCTGCTTCATGCTTTGCTCCCCATTCGAACTTCTTGTTCTTTTTGAGGATATCATAAAATTCCTTGCATTTTTCCGAGGATCTTGAAATAAATCTGTTCAACGCTGCTACTTGGCCTGTTAGTCGTTGAACATCCTTCATATTTGAAGGTGATTTGATATCCAGGATGGCTTTAATCTGCTCCGGGCTTGCCTCTATTCCTCTTTTAGTCACCATATATCCTAGAAACTTTCCTGCTCCCACTCCGAAATGGCACTTAGCAGGATTTAGCTTCATATTGTATTGATCCAGGATATCAAATGCTCCCTTGATATCCTGGAGGTGATCCTTAGCCTTTCTAGATTTCACCACCATATCGTCAATATATACCTCCATGGTGTCCCCCAGCTTATCTTTGAACATCATATTCACCAACCTCTGGTATGTTGCACCTGCATTCTTCAAACCGAAAGGCATAGCAGTATAGCAATAAATACCTGTTGGTGTCATGAAGGCAGTATCCTCCTGGTCCGAAGGTTCTATTTGAATCTGCTGAAATCCTGAGGATGCGTCCATGAACGTTAACATCTCATGCCCAGCAGTAGCATCCACCATTGCATCGATATGAGGAAGAGGAAATGGGTCTTTAGGACAAGCCTTATTCAAGTCTGTGTAATCTACACAGACCCTCCATTTCCTATTTTTCTTATGTACTACGACCACATTTGCCAGCCATCTCGGAAACTTGACTTCTCTGATCATTTTGGACTTTAACAATCTTTCAACTTCCTCTTGGATGATTATATTTCGTTCAGGAGCAAACTTCCTTCTTTTTTGCTGAACAGGCTTGAACGACCTGTCAATTCCAAGCTTGTGAGTAATAACGTCTTTGGATATGCCTGTCATATCCTCATGCTTCCATGCAAATGTCGACATCCTGCACTTCAAAAAGTTAGTTAATTGTTCTTCAATATCCTGAGGGATATTGGTTCCTACGAGCACCGAGTTATCAGGATTATCCTGATCCAGGATAACTTTCTTCGTATCCTGCTCTGAAGCCTCCACGATATCCCGGGCCCGCATCTTTAATTGCTATGCTGGATTGGGCTTGGTTGAGGATTTCATTGAGGATGAGTAGCATTCCTTCGCCTCCTGCTGATCACTATCAACCTTGACAACCCCCCAAGGGGTAGGGATCTTGATGCACTGATGATAAGTCGATGGTACAACCTTCATATCATGGATCCATGGCCTGCCTAGTATGATGTTATAGCAGGACAGGGAGTCCATCACACAGAAACGTTGTATCGAGTTGACCCCTTCAACATATACTAGTAACTTTATCTCCCCTACGGTATTCCTAGCTTCTCCATTGAAACCAACGAGCATAGTGGACTTCGAAGTAATGTCCATCGGAGATACATTCTTTTTCTTCAATGTTTCCAGCTGAATTATGTTGACGGAGCTACCATTATCCACTAATATCCTGTGTATAAAATGGTTAGCAACATATAATGTCATTACGAGAGCATCATGGTGAGGATCCTGAACAGTATCCCTGTCATCACTATCGAAAGTGATCACTTTATCGGTTGTAAGGGTAGTCATCCTGGCCGGTTTGTCTCCCCTTCCAGTCTTTGCTTCCTTTGCATGTCTCTTGGCCGCAGAATACGAAGTCCCACAAATGTCGGATCCCCCCGAAATAAAGTTAATTATTTTGGCATCTGCTGGGGGTAATGCTGCTCTTTCAGGATCCTGCCCTTTATTCTTTTTTCTTCCCAGCAAATCCTTCAGGTATCCCTTGCTTAACAGGTAACTTATTTCTTTCCTTAGAGCAATGCAATCCTCGGTCACATGTTCGAAATCTTCATGGAAGGCACACCACTTGGATTTATCCTTCCAATCAGCTTTAGCTTTCTGCTGGTTCTTTCGAGGCCACCTAGCTTTGTCTCCTAAACCCTGCATAGCATACATTAACTCAGGTATATTAACAGAAAAGCAGTATTCAGATAATTCAGGATATTTTTCAGTATCCTCATCTTCAACAGCATTCACTTTCTTGTTATCATTTCTACTATATGGCTTGGAGCGATATGGTTTATACAAGGATTCTGATTTCCTGTTGGTCGATTCGTAGGTTGAGGTAGAATTCATCCTCTCTTGCATCTTTTTGTCATCTTCCAAGCGGATATATCTCAAAGCCCTGTTACGAGCTTCATCAAGATTCCTGCAGGGATTCATTACAGGATCCTGATAAAACTGAGAATCCTTTTGTAACCCCATCTTGAAAGCTTGCACAGCTGTTGCAACATCAAGATGTGGGATATCCAAGGATTCTCGACTGAACTTGTTCACATAATCCCTCAAGGATTCCTGAGGTCCTTGAGTTATCCTGTAAAGGTCACTGGTTAGTTTCTCAAAACTCCGACTATAAGAAAATTGACTGTTAAATAAATTAACCAAATGAGCAAACGAAGTAATTGAGTGAGGAGGAACATTCAACAGCCATTTTAAGGCTGATCCTGTCAAGGTAAAACCGAAACCCTTGCATAAGCATGCTTCCTTGAGATCTGGAGGGATAGGATTGATTTCCATCCTCTCCCTATACTGGGCAATATGCTCTTCAGGATCCGTAGTCCCATCATACAGTTTCATGTTGGGGGTCTGAAATCTTTTTGGGATTTCAGCATCACAGATAGGATATGCAAAGCGGGATATCCTATGGCTGTCTTGAGGTACTTCCGGAATTGGCTGGACCACTCCAGGTACACTGGATATCATGTCCTTCAATTTCTGGAGCTCCCTGGTAAATTTTGACGTCATACCTGCATCCTGCAAAGACCCATTGTTGTTAGTAGCAAGAATATTATTATTTGACACATTACCGGTCTAAGGATTCTGGCCATATCCTGGAGCATATCCTGAACTCCTCACAGTTGACATCCTGACCGAGGAGGGTATCTCAGGGCTATGATTCTGAGAATGGCTTGGGACGATATTCCCCTTGTTATCCTCAGTGTAAACTACGGAACTGAAGTTCAAAGCCCTAGGCTATATAGGAGTGACAGTTTCTTCAGCAGGTCTACTTGGGCCAGATTTCAAGAGTTGTATTTCTCTCATCAGCATCCGATTAGTTTCCTGCTGCTGCCTCATCTGTTCCTGTACACTACCAAATAAATTCAGAATTTCATCATTAGATGCCAAAACAGGACCGGATCCTTGGGTACTGGGAGCAGGGATCACATCCCGAGCTACATGACTTTCAGCTCCGTGTGATGAAGCTTGCATTCTCGGAGGAGGAGGCGGAAGCACCGAACCAATTGTTGCAGAGGTTGTAGCAGACATGGTGGAAGAGCTCATGTTTGATCTCGAGGCCATTGAAAACAATTTAGAAAAAAAGTTTTGATAATAGAAAACCGAGTAATGATTTTACTAAAGTTTTTAGCAAAAATAGCACCACTTGCCCCACGGTGGGCGCCAAATTGTTTTGGTCAAAAATTACCGAAGCAATTTAGTGATCAAATTAGTTAAGTGAGGTAGTGTGCTAGAAATATGTATGAAAAATATATTAACCAAGTTGGTTATAAAAACAGTTTCAGGATACGGCTCAGGATATAGAGTTGTATCTGTGATCAAACAATGAGCAAAAAGGTAAAAGTTGACACGTGATGTACGAGGAAAGCCCTTGATCAATCTAGATCGTCGGCACAAAACCTCGGGAGCTGACAATCGTAGCTGCCTTGTTCTTCTATTGCTTTAAATATCAGGATAAAGTGCAGGATGTGGTGCGGATCAACTATGTGTTACAATGTAATTCGAATACAAGTGTTGTGTGTAGTGTTTTGCAGTGAGCTAGAGCAAAAGTGTTTGAAAGTGTGAAAGTTGTGTGCCTTAATCTGATCCGCCCTCATCTATTTATAGTAAAAGAAGTGTAACAAACTATCCTAGTAAACCGGGATCCGGCGAATATTCCTCACTCGAACGTTGTAGACCTGGTCTTTCGGGTTCAACGTCTCTCACATAACAAATACGCCCGAGTCTTGAGGAGAAGAAGTCCATCTGACCGTTAGTAACCCCCAGCCTTTAACCTGCACGCGGTTAATTCAATCAACCTCAGGATATCGCTCAGGATGTTAGCAATATCCCAGTCCAGTATCCTTGTCACAAATAAACAATTAAAAGCAGGATATTAGTCAAGATATATACGCTCAGAAAATGACCCATAACAAAGAGTACTTAATAATTACAAGAAAATACGTATTCTCGTACGTATAAATACACACCGGAATACGCCACCGATACTTGGGAGAAATATACAAGGATAAGAATACGAATACTAAAACACCCATCCTTGGGGAAATATTCGTGTACAAATACATAAGTATGAGAAGTTAAAATATATTATTTTAACTAATATTCCAAAATAAAGTAAATATAATTTAAGTAAAAATATTTATTATTTTAACAAATAATTATATAACTTGGAATAATACTAAAGACATAAAGGAACGTAACTCACAGACACTAATTAATACTAAGTCAAGGCACGACCCGCTCGTCTAATAGACCGTAGTACGTTGTAGGTAGTCGTGCACACCAGAAGCAGCTTCGGGTTACGTTGGATACGAAGAACGCAAGATTGTGAGTTCATGTTCCCCCTTTTCTTTTAACTGTTTTCAGTTTTATAACTTCGGGGGTGAAGTATATGTTACAAATTGTTTACAAACGTTTATATGTGGTATGGTTAGCTAAGGAAAGGTACTGCTAGATCATGTGAGTAGTGGGTACAATGCTTAAGACCATTAATCCTCGTAGTAGGACCGAGGGACAAGAGTGATAGATCTATTTGGGTGTAGCGAGCCCCACCCATGTGGACCGGGGTTTGCCCATGAGGTGACTATGTCTTACAGTCAGAAGCCCGGTGCAAAATCTACTAGGTTTGAGCCCTCCTGCATCACGTCACACATATTAATGGCCTTGCAAACCATTAATGATCTGTTTTCCTTGTTTTCTTTCATACCAGGGTTTACAAATACATACTTACTTATAATGATTACAATGTTTATTCGAGCTCTCACACTAAACACATGAACTCGCTCAACTTTTGTTGATGTTTTCAAACTGCATGTATCTCAGGAAACTAAGTATGGATCTGGCAGGCGTTTAAGTTTTCAAGTCATGTCTATAATAAAAGATGTCATTCGGTGTAGAAGGGTTTGGAGTGTGTATCTTATCCTGGATAAGATACATATGTCAAAGCCTAGTTTTTATTAGTGTCTCTTGTCAAGTCCTGTTTGGAACTTAAAACTCTGTTTATGCGTATTCAAGTTTGAAGCCTGTGTTTGGATTTTAAGACAACGAAGTTTGTAATGTTTTAAAACTATTTATGGATGAACATCTTGGGTTTTATCATATAGTTGTTTGTTATGGTTGAATGCAATGATATTAAGCAAGTCACACATAATCACGCTTGCGCAAAAACTCAGGGTGTGACAGTTTGGTATCAGGGCTTCGATTGTAGCGAACTAGGATTCCTTCTAGAGTCTAGACTACAATCACTAGGGCTCTCTCACGAAAATATTTTTACAACATGTTTTCATTGCATACACAAAATGCCCAGATCCATGGAACAAACATTTTTACAAACGGAAAGACAAGAAACACGATTGCAAGGGTACATTTGTGGTTTAGTCTGGGATAGACTAGGAAGGAGAGAAAGGTTTCATGAGGAATAACGAGGGTACATGAATTCATGATACACTGTCTTTGATTGCATACTAATTGATAGTGGTTAATATATGTGCATATGTTATGATTGTTCTGTTATGACACTATGTCTTCATCTAAGAGCAGATTGTCCGATACCGATGACCCTATGGTTGTAGTCTCAGATGATGAGATTGCACCGGAGCCAGAGATCTTTACATCAGATACTGAGAGCGACCCAGACATGCTATCAGATGACGAGGATGACTTCCAGCCGTTCGGGTTGCCTGAATTTGGAGATGACTTACCCCTTGCTGATGGTATTCCAGACGAGGATCCTTTTGTTGTTCCCATTCCAGTCCATGATCATCTCATCATTGGTCATCCCGATGGTGAGCATATCATGGCTCTGGTCCTCGATCATGTTCCTCTCGTGGTCATTCCTCCTGAGGATTGGCCTTTCGACGATCTGTTTGATGATGACGTTGATTTGTTTGTTGATGGTCCTCCGAATGATGCCCATGGTGATGGGGAGATAGATGAGGACATTGTTGCTATTCCTCCTCCTGAGATTCCTGTTGTTGAGTTATCCTCTGATTCTAGCTTACACTCCGTTTCAGAGTCCTTTGAGTCTGTAACGACTTCGGCTTTATGGACGGTCGGATTACAGCGCTATACCACTGATTCTGATGATGATACTGCTATGTCTACTGCACCATCTCCTCCACACGACCTCGAGCCTGGTCTTGAGCCAGATTTTGTTCCTATTGATCAGCCTGATGTTGCACCTGCTGATCCTGAGCCTATGCCTGATCATGACCCTATTCCTTTTGGTTTACCAGACATTGCACCCCTCATACCTGACCCAATTCCTGCACCCGTTGACCCTCCTGTTATTGAGCCACTTATTCCCCCACCTGCACCCGCACCCGCTGATGTAGCTCCTTTTCCCCCTATGGAGTCCGACGTCCATCGCACTGATTTGCCTATCGTTTTCCTTCAGGATATACTCGCACCCCGTCCAGAGGAAGGCACTTCAGGCCAGTAGCCTAGTCATGATCCTTATGTTTCAGCAGCTTTTCCACAGATCCCTCGGTCTACACTGTTTGATGAGCCATTCCGATGGTTCCCACCATATTCTATGCCGCTTTCAGACCCCTATCATCCCTCCCATTTTGTTGGCTATACACAGGATGAGTTACTTTATTCGCTTCAGCTTCGATTTGAGGTAATGAGTCGCAGAGTCTTGGAGCTTGAGCTGACTCCGCGTCCCTTACCATGTCCTGGTCAGCCTGCTTTTGTTCCCCCTCGTTCCTCACCGTCTCCTTTTGCACATCCACCGTCTCCTTTTGCACATCCACCTGCTCCTTTTCCAGAGTTTTACGCTCGATTCCTCACCATCGAGCAGCAGGCCAGTTACTTGCTTCGTCATGTGTGCAAGCTCAAGGAGGAGCTTGCACATGTTCTCAGTTTGCTTTTCCTCCCTCCTCCTCCTCCGCCATCAGTACAGTAGGTTTTTGGTCTTATACAGATGCGTTACTTTTGGTGAGAGCACCACTATTAAGCCGAGCTTGTAAAGACTTTTGAAGACCACCTTTTGACTATGTGATTTTTGTACATTGACAGACTTATTGGACAAGGGTAGTGTGACCCTATATCCCTTTTGATGTGATACACCTTGTAAATTATGTAACTGTGGTCGATAATTAATGAAAGCTCAATCGTCATGTTCTCACTAAACACATTGTTGGATTACTTGTTTATGTTATGATTGTGTCGTTGCATGATTGTTTGATATGATGATCGTTTATATACATATATATGTACATACAACCTCTAGACCATTACTTATCTACTTAACAAATAAGACCTAACCTATCTGATCATTACTTATCTACTTATCTAGACCATTACTTATCTAATTAGAAGGAGAATGCCTTCTCGAAGGAACATTCATCTGCCCATGACCGAGGCAGGATTACAAGCACGCATCACATAGGCCATCGCACAGCACGAGGTTCTTCGCTACAGACATAGCGGAGGTACCTTAGGGAATAACCCACCTAACGGTAATGTTTAAGTCACCTAATACACATTACAATATGTTTGGACATTTCCGAGTGTGCTTTGTCAATGCTTTCTGTGAATAATGCTGCTTGGGTTGCAGGCTGTACCTACAAGCAGTTTTTGGACTGCAAGCCTCTAAACTTCGACGGCGCTGGAGGTGCCGTAGCTTTTGTAAGATGGGTCGAGAATATGGATTCCGTTTTGCGAATGAGAAATTGTACTCCAGAGCAACAAGCCACGTATATTTCTAGACTGTTTCAAGATGGGGCTCTGTCATGGTGGAACCTCCAGGTTCAGACGTTGGGCGAGGTAGCTGCGTATGCTTTGACATGGAATGAGCTGAAAGAATTGATGCGTAGAAAGTATTGTTCTCAGGCGGAAATCCAGAAGCTGGAAATTGAATTCTGGAACCTGAAGATGGAAGGTCCAAAGGTGGCGGAATACGTGCAGAGACTTCATGGTTTGTCGCGAGTTATTCCATATCTGGTGGAACAAGAGTTTAAGAGAATAGAACGATTCGTCTGGGGATTGGCGCCTCAGATTCTGAACCTGATGACGGCATCAATGCCTCCAATAACCATTGATGCAATTGACTTAAGTGTGGCACTCACTAAAGAAGCGATCAGATTGGAAAAATTTTCAACCCCTGACGAGAAGAAAGAGACTCATGTGGAGTCATCTGGGAAGAACAAAAGGAAGCTCACTAATTTCCAAAAGGGTGCTCGGGCGAACAACAACAACAATGCCATGAAGGAAAAAGAGTACTTGGGTAAACTACCTAAGTGAGACAATTGTCGACGTCATTATATCGGGCGATGTAGGTATGGAAAATGTGATAATTGTGGCAAAGTGGGGCATCGCAAGGAGACGTGTTGGCATGGTGCTGGACGTGGAAATGGTGGTCAAGATGGTAGCGGAAATCGCGAAGGAAACAATGACAACAACAACTATCAAGATGGAAATAGTAATGATCAAGAACAAGGTCAAGGTTGTGGTGGCATAGGGCATTTCAGGAAGGTTTACTTGGGAACTAAGCCGAGGTGTGATGAGTGCAAGTTTCACCATGAAGGTCGATGTCTGAGGCCTTGGTGTGATAGGTGCGGAAAGGAAGGACACAACAAGGATGCCTGTTGGGCGAAGTATCCCAGACAAGAAGGAAATGATGACGACAACCAAGACGGAAACGATAATGGTAGAGTTCCAGGTTGCTTCAAATGTGGGGACGTGGGGCACTTTAGGAAAGATTGCCCTAAGAATAACCAAGCTCATGGAAGAGTGTTAAACATTGGAGATAGGGAAGCTCGTCAAGATCCGAGCGTAGTCACTGGTATGTTCCCTACTAATCAACACTTTGCATCTATGCTATTTGATACCGGTGCCGACTATAGCTTCGTATCTCTAGAGTTTAAGGATGTCCTTGGTTTAGTAGCAAGTAAGTTAGATATCTCGTACTTGATAGAACTAGCTAATGGGAAGTTAGTAGAAGCCAATGAAGTTATTAGAGGCTGTGTTATAGAGCTTGGAGAGCGTAAGTTCTTGATAGATCTTCTGCCAGTAGAGTTGGGAAGCTTCGACGTCGTAGTTGGGATGGATTGGTTGTCGAGTAATTGTGCGAAGATTGTTTGCCATGAGAAGATTATCCGCATCCCGATGGCGAGTGAAGAGACGATTGTGATTCATGGGGAGAAGCATGATACGCCCCTATGGATTATTAGTTGTTTGAAGGCACGGAAGTTTTTTGTGTAATGGATGTGTTGCTTTCTTAACTCTTGTCGTTGACAAAGAGGCCGAAGAACCAAAGTTCGAATATATCCCTGTGGAAAGGGAGTATCCTGAAGTCTTCCTCGAAGACTTGTCGGGATTACCTCCTCAAAGACAAGTCGAGTTCCGTATTGACTTGGTTCCAGGCGCCGCGCCTGTAGCCAAGGCACCTCATCGACTTACGCCTTCAGAGATGCAAGAGTTGTCAGCGCAGCTTCAGGAGTTGCTAGATAAGGGACTTATAAGACCAAGCTTCTCGCCTTGGGGAGCTCCAATACTGTTCGTCAAGAAGAAGGACGGTAGCGTGCGTATGTGCATTAACTACTGGGAGCTAAACAAGTTAACCATCAAGAATCAGTATCCCTTGCCGAGGATTAATGATTTACTCGACCAACCTCAGGGTTCAAGTTACTATTCCAAGATCGATCTTCGATCAGGTTATCGCCAGCTACGGATTCAGAAAGAAAGTACACCGAAGAACAGTGAGTCTGCAAGTTGTTTTTAGACATACGCTAGCGTTGTATTTTATACACGGTACACAAAAAAGTTATACACATAATACAAAACTTGGAGAACCTAGGAGACATGTACTTAGGACCTTCGGGAACTTAGGTCAAAACTCATTAAAGGTTAACACTTAGGAACCACGTCTATTAACCCGGGCAAACACCATTATTCTGTCATGTACGCTATCCTGGTTAACCTAACAGGTGAAGTACTCAAATTTCTTTTATTGAAATTCCCACTTTTGCATCTAGCAAGTAGATTCTTACATCTCTACTCCTCTTAATGGTAGTTGCATCACGACAATTTTCTTCATTAGAGCAAACCCTCATTTACTTCGGTACTTGATCATTTCATATGATACACATACAATCGTTTGTTACACATGTGGCTTCCCTTCTAATGATCGCTTTCATCAAAGTTACAAATATCATTTCGCTATATCCAGTTATTGCCTTGTGACTCAGATATTCTGCATTATTGTAAGTATCAACTCCTTGATATTGAGTCAACAAAACCTTCTTGAAATTTCTTTTCTTTCCAGTTACATACATGATTTATCCTTGTAACCATGCGAAATTCCTTTGTCGATACATGTATTACTGTCGGATTAAGCTGAAACCAAGTTCAATTGCTTGAACTTGTCCATTTCGTATATTCAATTCAAGACATCATATGATGCATTGAAAAGATCATATTCCAATTCATTTTTGCAAGCGTTTCATCTGTTCTGAGTCGTAGCAAACTTGTTTGGTCTACGTCTCTATTAAATCATTCGATGATTTCGACACCTTGTGGTGATGCTTTCACTAAATTGAAGCTTGCGCTAATCTCGCTTACACATCGTGCACACGGATTTAGTTGTTTATTTACTGACTTGCTCTAAATCCATTCTGTTTTATCATGATTAAAGCAGTCTTAACACAATCGTGTGTTAAGACAATGGTACATAAATTCATTTTATATTCCAGTGTGCCTTCTAACGGTTCTTTCATTATCGATCGAATGCCTTGCAGTATTTATTGCTTTTTCATCTTCGGTCAAAAACATTAGTTCTTTGATGTTCCATATTCAATTGAAAACCCTATGACATTGTTTAAATATAATCTTCAGATTTGTTTCATTGCCTTTCATTTGATTTCAAACACGGTGAACTTGTTCGGTCACCACTATTATTGAATTAGGTCGTTCACTACGGCACCTTGTGGTGTCGGTACAAACTTGTAGCTTGTGCTAGTCATGGTCAACCGTTTCACACAAAACTACACGTACTTTCATTTGACTTGTTATTTAACCATTCCTAATGCAACTACGAACTAAGACAATGATACACCAGATTCGGATGTATTTCATTTCGGTGGATTCCCGCAATCCAATAATGTCAACACACTAATTTTATCCATTTATTTGTTCGAAAGTTGATGGAATGTTTTCATGTTACTATCACATTTAAGCTTGCAAATCTTGAGTTCATCTAGCGGATGTCATTGTTTCTAGAACTCATTTGTATATCGTAAATGATCGTTTGGAATTCTATCGGTCGAAACTCCTCTCTTGTTGAACCACTCTTAACTAAGTTACACTAGGTTATACATCTATACGCCTCGTATCTTTTGACATCAAATTCTGAAACACATACCTTTTAACCGCTGGGTTCTTATAGTTGTAATACGTCCCTGTATTCACCTGATTCGAATAAGTCTTAATTCGTTTTCGTGGTTAATCACTTTGGTATTATTCACATCCATATGCGCATAACGTAACCCTAAGGAGTTAATGTAGTTTAAATTTCGAGGACGAAATTTTATTAACAGGGGGAGAATGTGACAATTGTCAAAATTCCCGGTATCCGTACAACTGTTAAACAGTAATTATGACTTAATGATTGTGCTGAGTTACAATTAATGACCTAAATTGTTTCCTGGTTATTGTTATCATATATACATGTGCATCACATATTGCATAATGACATACCATTATTGCATGTAAACTTTATTGATTCAAATGATGCACGAAACAAAGGTATCATAGTTATCAGAGAAATCAGAAAAATGCTGACAGGGTTCAGTACATAGACAGACATGGTATTGAGATAAAGAATGGGTCACAAACCAAGAGTTACACTAGTATAGTGTGTAGGAAAGTAAGGATCACAAAATTGCCTTCCTAGTGATAGTTTAAGTGCCGGAAAGTGCCTAAAACTCACACAAACTGCAGAATTCTACAGTAATCAGCAAAATTCAACATTTAAACACTCTTATATCATGCAGAAATATGGTGATTGACTGGGGAGCGGCAACAATATGGTGTTAGGCTACGGTTGTGTCGGGTTGGTGAATGGTGACGGTGATGAAGCTGTGTGGTGGTTTTATGGAGACACTCGCATCGGTAAGTATGATGATGGTGTCATACGATGGTGGTGAATGGTGAGATGGTGTTAGGCTACGGTGGTGTCGGGTTAGTGAACGGTGACGGTGATGAAGCTGTGTGGTGGTTTTATGGAGACACTCACATCGGTAAGTATGATGATGGTGTCATGTGACGGTGGTGAGTGGCCTGTATGGTGGTGGTGAGCGCCAACAGTAAGGTGGTCGTGGATGGCTATGTTGCGTGAGGGTGATAAGGGTGGCTTGGTTGTAAGGTGGTGGTTCGACCATGGCGACCGGTTACGGCCGAGGTGAGGAGTGTCGATGATGATATTTGATGACGGTGAAGTGCATGGTGGTGTCGTGTTTGACAACAACTACACTGGTGGCTGGCGATGGCCACCGTGGTGGATGGTTGCTATGGTGGTTCTAGTTCGCGACTTTGGTTTTTCTGATTTCGGAGCAGGGTGGTTTGGGAGCAACGAGGAAGGTGAAGGGTGTATGCATGGGACAGGGCGGCCCAGAGGGGGTGCGGGGTGGGCGACGGCTCAGGGCCCAAATCCTCCGGGGGCCAAAAATTTATTTATTTTTAATAAAGTTACGTTGTTGAATTTAGAATATATATATAAGCACTGAATTGGAAAATGACAAGATCAGGTTCATGGTTTGGTGGTTCCCATGTCATTTTATTAGCAAGTAGGTCTTGGGTCCTAATCTTGTTAGCTTCATTTTTAGTTATTTTTTCTTCTTTATGTTTGTTACCTATGCATTAAATGAAAATGACATTAATTCACTAATTTTGTGTTACATTAAATCAAAATAGGAATCGTAGTTATTTCTGAAATCTTGTTTAAAAATGCTTATTTATGTTAATTTCTTAAAATATTATTCAATCTACAATTAGTTTTGTGTGTTCCATTTTTTTATGGAAAAGTCTTATTTTGTTTTTTTCTCTTTCAACTCGGTATATTTTCTAATTAAATTTAGATAGGTTACGATGGTTTTACATGATCTTAAATAACGATTTTTAAAGTTACGACGTAACTATTCCACATTTTCTTAGTTTACCCTTATAACATGTTTTCTTTCTATGTTTCGTTGTCCAAATGCGCGTGCGATGTGCTTTTTATCTACGTTTTCATGTAAAAAAACAGTCTGCCGCAACATGCAGGTGATTCCACAAATTTTTAATACATTTTTATATATTTAAAACATTTTTGTATACAATGTTTTAAAAACCGGTTCAAACCGGCCGGTTGTACCGGTTAAACCGCCCGATACACCCGGTTGAACCGCCCGATACACCTGTTAAACCGTTTTTGAGCCAAATCCAATACGGTATAAAAAGCGGATTTTAAAACATTGTTTGTATATTCCTTTTAAGAAGTTTATATTTTAGGGGCCTGTATTTTATCTTCGCACAGGGCCTACATATTTTCAAAGATTTTCGGAGATGGCCCTGGTGTGGGAGTGTGTTGGGCAGCTTGGAGGATGATTGGTTATTGATAAACACTATGATGGTGATGATTTTGTGATCATGCGTGGTTCCATAATTAGCATGGAGTTGTGCATGGTTTAATTGTGGGGTTTTAATAGGGAACTTTTATAAAAAGGAAATGAAAGTGAAGCTGGTTAAGGATGTTAAAGAAAAGTTTGCATAAATAGGGGGTCTCAACGTTGCATGCCGTAGCCAAAATAGACTGCCAGTTGTCATTATCATGGTTGCGGCTGGATTGACGCCGTCAAACGTATTACTAACGTTTTGTAACCCACCAAAGTTTTCACCGTAATTTTGATTCTGATTAACAATGAATCCCCCTGGTTCATAATTCCAACCCGAATCAGATGCCCCGGTCTCTTGAACATTTGTACCACCACGTCCACGACACCGTGGCCTGCCTAACCTCTGAGTGCGAGGATATGAAAAAAGGTCCACTGGGTCTTGTGTCAGATGAGTTGGATACTGTGTATATTCTGGAACATTTGACATATCAGTGCCTGGTAAGCAGCACCTTGAATGAACTCCAAATCTTGAGATCGGTGTATTACACCCATCGTGTCCGTCTGAAAAAATTAATAGTTAATTTTTTTGAAGAAATAACTTGAAAAATAATAAAGGTGACCTTGTAAAAATTTAAAGTTAAATATATCATCATTTGGACTCTTGCTCCTTCGTCTTGGTATCCACTCATGGGGACAGGTGGTAACCATGGGTTGGTCAAATAAAAAACCGTATGATGCATGTACCACATCATATAATCATTTGCGAGGGAATAAGATGTGAATAATTCTCCGTCTACCACGTTTTGATGACGTAGCTCCCAACCACGAACATACTGACAATGACGAGCTATCCAATTCCACCGGTTTTACTGATTCCGGTTAAGTTATGAAGCACGGCATGCTCAGTAATATTTATAGTAATTGACGGAGGTATATACTGAACCATGCTAAACTATCTCATAACACGCTACGGATAGTGGTGCTCTACAACCTCGAGGTATATCAAAGGGAAAGCACTCCACCAACTTTCCCTCCCGCTACTACATATCTTCGGAAGTCTATCCATAACTTCGTCGTAAGGTCTCCAATTAAACAGAATTAAAAATTTTCAAACTTTAGCAAGGTGGTCAAAATAACTTATATATGTCTACAACTAGCATACCATTGCCTTGTTCAATAATTGTAGTTGTGATCTATACGATCTAAGGCAATGTGTTGGAACGTCTGTACAGCTTAGGCTCCCCTTCCACCTACAAAAGTAAATTATGACTTAACATAATAAAATATACATAACAAATAATTTGAAAATTGTTTACTTTAGTATAGCGAGCAGCTAACGGCGCATTGTAGTTAAACCGAGTAGTCTTCTCCGGTGCAAAACAACGAAACCTCTCCCACGCCCACACTTGTAAAATGGATATTGGGCAGGTAACGCTTACAACATCGGGTGCTGCAGCGTTACAAAGGATTCTATAGAGACTACATAATGCAGAAATGCCCCAACTGACCCCGGAACATGCACTCAAATCTTGTAGAAAGTGCAAAAAAATTAGACAAATCCAGTTGTTTACATTATCAGGTAATACTATAAACCCTATCAAATAAAATATTATTAAACGTGCGTGAATAGTGCACTGTTGATACGTGGTTGAAAACTGGTGTTCTTATATGTTTAAGTTAATGTTTTTATGTGACTTTTAGTTTCGTTTAGCCTACTTTTGATTAGAGTTGTGTTTTACAGGTCTAACGGAGATTAAGGAGCTTTTCGGGAGCTTTACGGACCACCGGGACGCAAAACGGGTCAACCGGGAGCAAGGAAACAAGAAAACAAGAAAAACGACACACGAGGGGGCGTCAACGACACCTAAAGGCCGTCGTCGATGCCAAACACTGAACCCCGTCGAGAAAAAGTGGCGTAAGCAGCTAGTTTTGGCATCTGCACGAACTGAGGGCCAACCTCAGCGTCGGCGACGCCACCCCCTGGTGGCCGACGGGATTTTATGCTTTCTTTTGGTTGTTGACGAGTTTTAAAGCATCTTTTGTCCTTGTTTTTTTAGAGTTACACATTGTTTTAAAGTTTGAAACCATTCTTGGAGCTTAAGTTAATAACCAATCCATCTTGAATCAGGGGAATCATCAAAATCATCATCCGAATTCATCATCACTTTCACTCCATACAACCCTATTCTCTATTCCATTCATCACCATCAAACCTTTTCACCACTAAAACCCTAACCATCATCCTCATCACCTCCCAAGCTCCGAGATGTCAAAATTCAAGCTCCAATCCATTTTTCATCGTGTTTCGTTCACCATGAGCGGCTAATTTCCGAAGGTTTCACCCCGGTGTACGTGATTGTAAGTCTAGGATTTAAACATTGTTCTTAGTTTATTTTTGTGACAAATTGAATTGTATTTTGAATTGATTGATGATTGTCTTGCATTGGAACTATATTTGTGAATTGTCGAATGAGTTATGAAATTTGACTTTGCAAAAGACGTTTGTGTATTTATGTTTTATCATTCAAAAGGTTTTACTTTTCCGAGGTAACGAAGTGCATTGCGGTCCATCCTACGCGTTGATAGCAATTGGCACCTAAGCTTCATGATAGAAATCCGTTAATGACATATTCAATTGAAACAAATCTAAAACGTGTAGAAACCCTAGGATTGCAATTACCGAACCGGGTGTGAACCTTGTTTACATATCTTTTTTTTAACCGTAAATTACATTCTCGTGCAATCGTTAAGTTTTTGTTAGTTAATATTCAAAAATCAAGTTGTCGGTTCGTCTGACCCATTTTCCAACAAACAAATTCTTATAATTTTATAGAAAGCTTCATAATAATTTAAAACAACCCTCCTAAAACCCAATAACATAACCCTAAACGTTCCTATTATACCCCGAATACTCGTTAACAGGCTTAAACTACCTTAATATCTATAAAAAAAACAAATAAAACAAATAAATAGAAGGTCTCGTGGCTCGAGACGGGTGAGACAGAGGGTCACTCGGGGCGCGACGACCCTTACTTGCTCGGCACACAAGTACGCTACGTATCCTAGCTCATGGCAAGTAGAACCCTTAACTCGACAAACCTAGATCCTAGCTATAGGCAGCTCGCGGCCCGCGACAGGCTTAGCCTGGGGCGTCGTGGGGCGCGACGAAGTCCGTTTCCAGCCTATAAAAGAGGGGTTGAGGCCTCATTTCTCAATCGTTCAAAATTCTAAACTTTCTCAAAACCTTTGATAGTCTAAACTCTCGAGTATTATACCCCTAACAAGCGAAGCTCTGCCTCGTTGTAGGTATTATAACCCCGGATCACATATTTGTTACCCTACCCGATTGATCTAGGGCTCCGTAATGCATGTCAAGGCTCTGTCTGACTCAGTCGTTGGAGTTTTATCTCGTGTTTCACCCGATTGATCAAGGACTCCGTAATGCATTTCAAGGCTCTGCCTGACTCAGTCATTGGAGTTCTGTCTCGAGTTCTACGGTTAATGTGCTTTGGGTTATCTTACTAACACGTGTGCATTGTTTAAATTTAAATAGATAATAACCAGGACAATCACCAGGAGGATACAATAGTATCACCTAAGTTAACAATGTGAGTCATTCCCCTTTTATAAATTCCTTTTGTGAGTCATTCTCTTTTTGTAAAAACCTCAAATGTTTTCAATTATAATTAACCATGATTGAGTCTATGTATTCTACAATTACTGCCGGTCCTGATAAAAATATTTCCTAACTACGGTCCTGATGTATTCCGCTGCCAAATTAATAAACACCGATACCACTTGATCTGAACTCCTAGCACCCGCTCCCGGGGTTAGGGTCGGGGGCTACGACAGAAGATGGTATCAAAGCTACAGCCACTGGTTTAAGCCAATGAAGTGTTCCGCTGATATCTAAATTCTAGAAAAATTGTGTTTGGAAATAACCTGTGTGATTATGAGTAAATATATATATTATTGTTTTGTGTTATTTGACAATTTGTTAGTTTACAGTATGAGTGAGCAAGGTACATCCGACGCTTATTGTCAATTAGCTAGTTCCCCAAAAGATGAAGGAACCTCCTCCCAGCCAAACCCCTCAGGATACTCAGGTGATAATAAGGAAGGAATATTTATCTTTAAGGCACAATCTGAGGAACCATTCCCTCCCAAAAAGAGAGGATGGTTTAGTAGAGGAGCACATGAGAGGAGGAAGAGGATGAAGAAACTTCAACAATAGAGAGCAGTAGTAAGAGCGAATAGGGAAGTGAATGCACAAACCCAGGAAGCAGTCAATAGGCCATCCTGGGAAGAGGAACTTGATAGACAGTTAGCAGATTTCCATATGTTAGCCACTACAGCAGCAGACCCAAATCTAAACCAAAGAACTGAACCACCACTGTTACCCTTATTTCCAGACCAACAAATGTTAGAACTCAACCAGGAAAACCAATTCCCGATACCTGCATTTGACCCCAATGAGTTACCTAGAATCCCAACCCCAATCTCTTCAGAATATGATCCATGGTTAGATGACAATAGGTCGTATTCGACACTATATACTCCCGAAGAACCAGTGCCAGCCCCACCGTTAAACCCACCAATGAGTCGAGAATATGTGCAGGAACTCAGTCAGTATGGTGAAAACTTAGTGGGCGAAGGAAATAGAATTCGACAAATAGGAGAGAAGCTAGTTTGGAAATATGATGAGAATGAGATGCAGTATTGGATGAACGACACCTAGAATCATATATGGACATGTGTGTAATATTGTATTTTGATAAAAATATATATATTTAACCAACTAAAATAGATAGACTAAAATAGATATAGATGCATAACTACTAGTGTGTTAGTTTCAATTGTAATATGTAATGGATACATATATATAGATATATAAAAAGAGTAAAGTCGCAATGTTTGACATTTTTAATCAACCTGCCTGTGTGATTGTTGTATAAATATCTGTATTAAATTTTATTCTGTGATATTGATACCTGATAAATGTTTACAATTCAGATGTTGAACAAAGTAAATCAGGAAAACCAGAATAATGATAATAACGAGAACCAAGTGAATAATAGTGCCATCGAACATATAGTCGCACAAGGAATTATAGATGCTATGCCTTAAATTATCAAGACGGTTAAAGTTGCAGAAAATAATAAATCCGCAACTGGAAGTAAACGTCAACCCACTGAACCAAGTCATAGTGTGAATGAAAATCGCCAACACCTGATCCAAGCTCCAATTCCAAAAAGAAGAAGAACCATTTCTTATGGTTGTTCTTGTTGTTCTTATAAAGAATTCTTGGCCTGTAAACCAATAGAATTCTCAGGCAATGAAGGATCCATTGCAGCCTTACATTGGATAGAAAAGACAGAAGCAGTCATAAAAATAGGTAAATGTGCAGATGAAGATAAGATTATGTTTGCTTCTAATCTTTTCAAGAATGCAGCCTTAGAATGGTGGAATACTATTCTCCAGTCTAGGGGAAGTGATAGAGTTTATAATATGGAATGGACCAACTTTAAGGAAATGGTTGAAAGAAAATTTTGTCCTCCTAATGAAAAAGAACAAATTGCCAATAAGTTCCTAAATCATAAAATGACTGGAATAGATTGCAAAAGTTACACTACCATATTCTTTAAATATGCTAGGATAGTGCCAACCTTAGCCTCACCTGAGCCAGTATTAATCTCCCGTTATATTTGGGGATTAATAAGTGAGATCAGACAAGTAGTCAAGGCAGCTAGACCAGAGACCATGGAAGAAGCGGTAGAACTAGCCAACACCCTGACTGATGAATTGGTACGCACACAAGAGGAAAACCAGAAAAAGAACCTAGCTCAAAAGCTTACCCAAGAATTTCGCTACGGTAATTCTAACCGTGGGAAGGGTACAGGTTCTTCCTTTGCACCTTACTGCAACTATTGCAACAGGAAGCACTCAGGAAGGTGCTCAACGTACTGCAACTTTTGCAAGATGTCTGGACATAAAGAAGAAGACTGTAGGAGGAAACCTAGTAATAGGTTATGCTTTAATAGTGGAGAAACTGGTCACATCAAACCGAACTGTCAGAAACTAGCTCTAGCAACAACCTGCAAGGCTAAGACAACTGAAGGACCCAAGAAGAATGCCAGAGCATTCGTCTTAATAGCTGAGGAAGCCAAGATGATTCCGGATGTGATAGCCGGTATGTTTTTAGTTAATGATATATTTGCCAAAGTATTATTTTACTCTTGTGCAAACCAAAGTTTTATCAATACTTCTTTCTACCAACTTCTCAATCAACCATTAACTAAACTCTAACAAGACTATCTGGCAGAAACAGCAAATGGAGATTCCATTAAGATAAATGAAGTCTTGCAGGGAGCAAGAATAGAAATTTTGAATCATAACTTTTCAGCTAACCTTTACCCAATGAATCTAGCTGGATTCGATGTTGTATTAGGAATGGATTGGTTGGTAGCCAATCATGCCAGTAATTTATGTGATTAAAAGTCGGTACAAGTAAGTACACCAACGGGTGAAAAGATCACAATTAAAGGAGATAAGCCAACCAGGTCGACAAAATTCATCTCTGTGATTAAGGTTGCAAGTTATGAAAGGAAAGGAGGAATAGTGTATATGATTTGTGTAATCATTAACACTAAAGGAAAAGAATTAAAAGATATTCCTGTGATACCTATATTCTCAGATATTTTTCCAGAAGAGTTACCTGGATTACCGCCAGATAGAGAGGTTGAATTTAGAATTCACCTAATACCAGGAACGGCACCAATTGCCAAGGCACCATACCGTCTAGCACCGACAGAAATGCAGGAACTGAAGAAACAATTGGTCGAACTTCTTGATAAGGGTTTTATACAACCTAGTTCATCACCGTGGGGAGCACCAGTACTGTTTGTCAAAAAGAAAGACGGATCGATGCGTATGTGCATTGACTTCCGAGAATTGAATGATTAAAAATCGATACACACTACCGAGAATCGATGATCTGTTCGATCAACTTCAAGGAGCTCGATACTTTTCTAAGATTGATTTACGATCAAGATATCATCAATTGAAAGTACAGGAAGAGGACATTCCTAAAACTGCTTTCAGAACAAGTTACGGTCATTATGAATTTACCGTCATGCCATTTGGTCTAACCAATTCCCCAGCCACATTTATGGACATGATGAACAGGATATGTAAACCATACATGGATAAATTCATAATTGTCTTTATTGATGATATTCTAATTTACTCTAAGAGTAAAGAGGAACATGCAGAGCATCTGCATACACTTCTGACATTGTTGAGAAAAGAAAAGCTATATGCTAAATTCTCAAAGTGTGAATTTTGGTTGCAAGAAGTGCAATTCCTTGGACATTTGGTTAATCATGAAGGAATTCATGTGGATCCCACAAAGATCGAGGCGATTACTAATTGGAAAGTCCCTGAATCACCAACAGAAGTAAGAAGTTTTCCTGGACTAGCAGGATATTATAGACGGTTTATCCAAGATTTTTCTAGGATAGCAATTCCATTAACCAAACTGACCTGTAAGTCAGTTAAGTTTGAATGGGGACCAAAACAGGAAGAAGCCTTTAGAATTCTTAATCAAAGATTAACCAACGCACCCATACTTGCATTACCAGAAGGAACTGAAGACTTTATTGTCTATTGTGATGCGTCTAAGTTAGGATGTGGATTTGTGTTGATGCAACATCAAAAGGTTATAGCCTATGCCTCTAGACAGCTTAAGAAACATGAAGAGAATTAAAGAACCCATGATCTAGAATTAGGAGCCATAGTTTTTGCCTTTAAGATTTGGAGACACTATCTTTTATGTTAATAAGTTTGTTGTCTTCACAGATCATAAAAGTTTAAGATATATTTTTGGACAAAAAGAATTAAATATGAGACAGAGACGATGGATGGAAATTCTTAGCGATTATGATTGTGATATTCAGTATCATGAGGGAAAAGCTAACATAGTAGCTGATGCTTTAAGTCGAAAGTATCATGAAAAGCCAAAACAAGTACGCTCTCTTAGATTAAATCTACAGGTAGATTTAAATGAGCAAATTAGAGAGGTGCAGGAAATAGCAATCAAGGACGATGCTAAAACTTTAAAAGGAATGATTAAAGAATTACAACAAGGAACAGATGGAATTTGAAGATTCCATAAGAAAAGAATTTGGATACCTAAACAAGGAAACCTACGCCACAGAATTCTAGAAGAAGCTCATAAGTCTAAGTATACGATACATCCCGGAAGTGAAAAGATTTATCAAGATTTGAGAAAGAATTTATGGTGGATATGAATGAAAAAAGATATAGCAAACTACGTTACTAAATGTCTAACATGTTCACATGTTAAAGCCGAACATCAGAAACCCTCAGGGTTATTACAACAATTAGAAATGCCAATATGGAAATGGGAATTAATAACAATGGACTTTGTTACTAAATTATCCGAGACACGAAAAGGTAATGATACAATTTGGGTGATTGTAGACAGATTGACCAAATCTGCTCATTTCTTACCAATGAAGGAAGCTTTCAGTATGGAACAGTTAGCCAAGTTATATGTAAATGAAATAGTTTCATTACATGGAATTCCTTTATCTATTGTATATGATAGAGATAGCCGTTTTACTTCTCAATTTTGGACTAGTTTCCAAAAAGCAATGGGAACCAGGTTAAATCTAAGCATAACTTATCATCCACAAACGGATGGACAAAGTGAAAGGACAGTTTAGACAATGGAAGATATGCTTAGAGCTTGTGTAATTGATTTTGGAGGAAATTGGGACGATCATTTACCATTAATAGAATTTTCCTACAATAACAGCTATCGTACTAGCATTAATGCTGCATCGTTTGAAGCACTTTATGGACGAAAGTTCAGAACTCCAATCTGTTGGGTAGAGATTGGAGAAAAGAAACTATCTGGACCAGAGATAGTGCAAGAAACAACAGATAAGATTATTCAAGTTAAGGAAAGACTAAAAGCAGCACGCTATCATCAAAAGAGTTATGCAGATAACCGAAGAAAACCTTTGGAATTTCAAGTTGGAGATAAGGTATTGTTAAAAGTCTCTCCATGGAAAGGAGTAGTCAGATTCATTAAAAGAGGAAAGCTAAGCCCCAGGTATATTGGACCTTTTGAGATTATTAGAAGAATAAGACCTGTAGCTTATCAGCTATAACTGCCAAAGGAAATGGCAGGAATACATGATGTATTTCATGTATGTAATCTCAAAAATTGTTTAGCAGACGAATCATTAGGGATACCTCTTAAGGACATAGAGGTAAATGAGAAACTTAAGTTTATAGAAAAACCCCTTCAGATTGAAGATACAAAGATCAAGAATCTCAAACACAAGAGATTAGTTCTGGTCAAAGTGAAATGGGATTCTAAGAAAGGAGCAGAATACACTTGGGAGCTCGAGTCAGAAATGGAAAGGAAATATCCGCACCTGTTCTAGTAGATTTCGAGGACGATATTTAAATCAAGGTGGGGAGGATATAACAACCCTCCTAAAACCCCTTAACATAACCCTAAACGTTCCTGTTATACCCCGAATACTCGTTAACAGGCTTAAATTACCTTAATATCTATAAAAAACAAATAAAACAAATAAATAGAAGGTCTCGCGCCCGCGACGGGTGAGACCTAGGGTCTCGCGGGGCGCGACGGCCCTTACTTGCCCGACACACAAGTACGCCACGTGTCCTAGCTCGTGGCAAGTCTAACCCTTGACTCGACAAACCTAGACCCTAGCTATAAGTGGCTCGCGGCCCGCGACAGGCTTATACTGGGGCATCGTGGGGCGTGACAGATTTCGTTTCCAGCCTATAAAAGGGGGGTCGAGGCCTCATTTCTCAATCGTTCAAAATTCTAAACTCTCTCAAAACCTCTGATAGTCTAAACTCTCGGGTATTATACCCCTAAAAAGCGAGGCTCTGCCTTATTGTAAGTAATATAACCCCTGATCACATATCTGTTACCCTACCCGATTGATCTAGTTCTCCGTAACGCATGTTAAGGCTCTACCTGACTCAGTCGTTGGAGTTTTGTCTCATGTTTCACCCGATTGATCTAGGACTTCGTAATGCATGTCAAGGCTCTGCCTAACTCAGTCATTGGAGTTCTGTCTCGAGTTGTACGGTTAATGTGATTTGGGTTATCTTACTAACACGTGTGCATTGTTTAAATTGTTATAGATAATAACCAGGAGAATCACCAGGAAGCTACAATAGTATCACCTAAGTTAACAATGTGAGCCATTCCCCTTTATAAATTCTTTTTGTGAGTCAATCTCTTTTTGTAAACCTTTTTTTGTAAAAACCTCAAATGTTTTCAATTATAATTAATAGTGATTGAGTCTATTTATTCTACAATTACTGCCGGTATGTTGGGGTTTTGTATACATTATTTGAAATCCGTTACTATTGGACAAATAGTTAGCTAATGAGTAGAATGACCCACAAGTCAGCATTAACAGTACTGAATGAGTAACTGTATAGATATAAACATTGTAATTGCTCTCAATACTTTGAAATTATAAAAGCTGTTTTGATTAAACTGGAATGCACTCGCCAGCATTTCTTGCTGATAAAACCTTTTTTTAAAACGTGTTTCAGGTAACTTAATGTGAAGCCAATAGAAGCCAGCTGGAGAGCACTGAAGGCTTAAAGTTGTGGCTATAAAGTTACCAAATAAGAAAAAAAGTTTATGTTTTCAATAATTAGGGTTTACCCCTACAAACGTATTGTCAAATGAAACTTGGGTTTTATCCCATTTATTATTAAAAAAGGTTGGTGTTTACTCTGATAAAAATATTTCCTAACCACGGTCCTGATGTATCACTCCTATCTCGATGATATGTCTCCATTTTGGGGTTACAAGGAATGTAAATCAAATTGGGTGACGTTTTTGAAATCATTCATGTGAATGACGTATAGATGTATGAAAAGATTTAGTATGATATGTGTGTAAAAAAAATCATCTCGAAAATAATTTGAATTTAAAAATAGAGGATTGCATCGAATATTGATAATAGTAAAACGTAGGTTTGATTAAAACTTGGATTGTTCCAAAACGGAACTTTGACTAAACCAAAGTGGTTGAAAATTCTTTTGATTTGAGAAACATGTTTGTCCTAATAGGTGGAACACTCTCGCCGAAATTTCGGTTAACGGTATTCGCCCTTCCAGTTACTACAAGTTCCAAATCAATCGAAAATTTTCGAGACTTGGCATGATTTTTGAAAATCAAGGATGGGACTAGTTGACAAGATGCGGGTTTCACCCCTAACTTGACGATTCCGTACCCCAAGTGTGGTTGGTACTCGTCGGGTCAAAATTCAATTTTGACACTTTGACGAGGGTCCACTAGAATTTGAAATGTAAATTCTCCATCAAGGTGAGGATTTCACTCCTAACTTGATGGAGAATTTTGTGTAAAAAGAATAGGTGGATTGAGAGTCGTTCACCAAATTGTGGGTTTCACGCCTATTTTGGTGAAGTTGTCTCGTTCGTATGATAAGAGTGTTTTCGAGTTTAGTATAGTCGAGTAAAGTGCCTTAGGAACGGTGTATGTTTGAAATAATAAATCAAGTATGAACACGTAAAGCATTTCAAGAATTTAGTACATAAGAATTTAACATATGAATCAAGTAGGGTCAAGTATGGTGCTTAACTATAGACTAGGTCAAAAGCATAGCAATTTTCCTAATTCACTATAGTTATGGCTCTGATACCAATATGTCACACCCCAACCGATGGCGGAAACATCAGAGTGAGACGAAATAGATTTCTCATTACACATAACACTAAGATTTGCGACAAGTATTTAAATAATGAATTTCATTTTATTACTATAAGAATTCAAATACGACATGGAAAGGAAATACAATTACAACAACTTGAAATAAAAGGATTACATTACAATAGGTATACAAAATTCAAAATGAGTATATAGGCATCATGCTATGTTCCAAGCATCATAAACATCATCATTAAACCTGCAACATGTTTTAAAAGCGTAGTTCAATACAAAAGTATTGGCGAGTATACAAGTTTGGTGTAGTAGCATATAAGTATAAAAATTGATAATGAACAATCCACATGGCAAACCTAGTTATCTGTCACACCCCGACCGCGTAAAACAACAAATCATGGCAGAAACGTCAGGGAGTGTCGTAACAGGATCATTGTTTCACAACACATAGTATTTGAAGTTTGGTTTTATTTATTAATTTGTTTACATTGTCTTAGATTTAAATAGAAACATAACATAGTTTAAACTTGTCTTGCTTGATTTTAAGTCACTAAGGCCCAAGTCCACCTAAGTGTATCACGATCATCATCATATATCAGCTCCTGAAACACATGTGAAAATAGGTACGTCAGCATAAAAATGCCTGTGAGATACATAGGTTTTGTTATTGAAGATTCATGACTTGTAAGTTAAAAGAAATGTTTAACAAAAGGTAGTCATGAACCTTAATAAAATGTTTTCTTTTATAAAATCATCGAAAATCAATATGAAGGTCAGATGATATAAAAGAATGATGTATGGTTAAATAAATAACCAAGTAAAAATGAATTGTGTAAAATATGTCATCTGTAAAACAATGGCTTGTAAACAATATGTCGTCTGTGTATAAAATGTATCATGTCTTTGTTCTTGTCGAAGTGGTTTAAATAACGCTACGATATGTAATATCATAAAAGCACTTATATATAGGAAGTACTAGCGGGTATCCATCATGCTTTTATCATATTACACACGTCTCGTTATTTAAATCACTTATCAATAAACCACCAAAAATGTCATGTTTAAACCAACGTCAAATACCACGTATAAATAATGTATAATGTCACAATGTCAGATATAAACCATGTCTTGTATAATCAAATGTCAGGTAACAACCAATGTCTTTTACGGTGAATAAAAAGTCTTTACTCAAACCATAGGTATAATGTCGTGTATAATCAAATGTTATGTACAAAATAATGTCTTTGAATAAACCAAAGTTTAAATCAAAAGGTATGTTTTGCAACACCAATGCTTTATTTGATAAGAACATTTATGTGGTTTGTTAACGAATACATTCAAGCCTTGTCATTTGTCATATAACCCTTATAAAGACAAAGGATTATCAATGTTCATCGGTCTCTGTCATTCCCCAGATGGTTACTTCCAATCAAACTAGGAAGCGGGAATGAGGTAATCAATGTTCATCGGTTTCTGTCATTCCCCAGATGGATACATCCAAACAAACTAGGAAGCAGGAATGAGGTAGATGGTAAACCATACATACTACCAGTCGGCATAATAATGTTAATGAATGTATCTAATCTCATTTAACATACCAAATGTCATAAATAATATAAGCATGTCATGTGAAAACCATGTACTAAGTATGCTAAGTAAACATACAACGTAGAAATGTTCATGAAATCAAGGTGCTAGATATGCTAAGTCAACATATTAAGCAAGATGGATCCTTGAAATCAATGTGCTAGCATGCTCAGTCAACATACATAGCAAAAAGGCAATTGAAATCATGTACTATATGTGTACTAATCGAACATAGCATGTATATGTCATGAAAAGCGTGAAAATATGAAGGTAACAAGTAGGCACATGTGTTTCATCCCAAAATATTTGAAAACGGTAAAAGAGGGGGCTATGTACTCACTTGAGATTGCAAGATATCCTCAATTAATTGAACTAATAAAGCTCAGGCAATCAAGGAATCAAGTGACACCTAGTATGGAATCACTATGTTAATAATCGGGACCTAAATCGGGAGATCGGGTAGAATGAGGTCTCGTAAACCAAATGAGTGTTGGAACTTATGTAATATGGTTTAACATTCTGATTTGAATCCTACCCTAACTGCTTTTGACCCGTTATGACCCGTTAAGGTAGTTTACGCTACTTTAATGCGTCATTTGGGTAAATGCACATTCGGATAGCCTAACTAGTCCTATGACAAGTATTATATGCCTAAACATGTTTAATTATGTTGCATAATCAGTTTAAGTGTCAAAATTTTAGGTTTCATATGCTTAAATTAAAATTATGCATGAAAAGGGAATTTTGGTCATTTTCCGAAGGCATATAAATTACCTATCATACAACTAATTAAACTAAGTGACCATAAGGTATAACCTCGAAAGGTTATTCCCTATACAACTATGGTCACAAAATATGTTTGGTCGGATCCTAATGATCGACCAAATGGGTCGGGTTCGAAAGTCTAACTTGTTGTTTAGACCGCTTGACTTACGACCATAACTAAGCACTAAACTAAAAGTGACGAGTTAAACATGTTAAAACATGTTTAACTAAGTTAGAAAACTGATTTGATATCAAAACAAAGTGTTTTGATACCTGAAAATAGTTTCGTCGCAAAATGCACATATTTGTGTATTTTGACTGAAACTTTGACTCGTCACTTCGACTAATCAACGTGGTAATCAGTAGGTATAGTCACAAGGGACTATAACCATCGTGATTACGCTCACGTTGCAAAGTTCAAACGAACTTTGTCTTGACCAAATCATGGTCAAAGCTGAAAGTCAAACACTGTTTGACTTTCTTGCTTGAAATAAATAACCAAGCATGAAAGAACACTTACAAGAGTCCAAGCTTGGAAAAAGAACTAAGAATGCTCAGGTAGGTGGCCCTCAACAAGTGATTGCCTCCACTTAGAGCAGGTGAAGAAGGAAATAGCAAATGAGCAAGTTGGAGTTGTGAAATGCTTGGGTTTATATAGGAAATCAAGCACCCTTTGATCATTGCCAAGTGTTTTTTAATGGATCAAAGCATGATCTTGGCCTTACACTTGTTATTTACTGATTAGGCAACTTGGGGAACACATAAACCAGCTCATAGTATGCAAAAACTAGGACTAAAAATAGGCTCTTCTAGCTGTTTTGAAGATTCAAAGAATCTGATCAGCATCATCTCTCGCTGGCCGCGAACCAGGAAGCTTCACTCTTCGCGCCCCGCCTAGTACTCTGGCCAGAAGTTTCAGATTTTGTCAAAACAGGCCCATGCAGCTCCGAAACTTGTTTTTCGACGCGTTTAACCCCCCGTTAACCCAATTTCAAGGCTCTACAAGGATTTTAAATCATAGGGGACCTAAAATATGTTTGAAAATATCATGCATGTTGGTTCGTTTGGCCGTACGAGGGTGTTGTTCGGTTAATTACGACGAAACTCGAACGGACGCGAAACCGATCCAAATTACGCGACGAATGGTATTTTTGCATTCCCATCACTAAAATAAAATATTTTAATGATTACAAAAATTTTTGGATGTCGGATATGGTCAGAACGTAAGTTATGCGCGAAAATGCAAACTTATGCAGTTTTTGATGCTTTTAGTCCCTATGATCAAATAAGCGTATTTTCGCATACCGAACCCATCAAAACTTATTTCTAAGCTATGTTAAGGGTATTTATGGTATGTTTAGCTTATGATATTGTTCCGGAGTGTACGTTGCTATATGAATCGGCACACTTTTGCAGTTTGACGCAAATAGTCCCTGTGATCGAATAAACTTGTTTTTGCCACACCAAACCCTTCAAAACTTAGTTCTAAGTTATGTAAAGGTTGTTTAAGGTATGTTAAGATTATGTCATTGTTCCAGAGTGTTTGTCGCATTAAACTGATTACGTTTCCATATAACTTTCCATAAAGTGATTAAGAGCTCGAATTCGAACAAGAATTGATATGTTTAATTGTCACATGTAATTGTACAAATCCCGAGAATGAAACACAAGATTTCATTGGATTCGTATTTGTGTGATGGTTGAAAAGGCAGAGATATCACAGTCTCCCCTACTTTAGGAAATTTCTTCCTGAAATTTATTTGTAGGAGTCTGTCTGTATAGTTGTGTTAAACAATTGTCTTGCATGGAATCTAGGGTGTTATCTACTTGTATAGACTAACCCATCAAGGATCTCCACGTAGGGCATAACTTTATCATTCCTTAGTGGATGCTTCCTTGGATAATGCAGGAAGTGGGAATGGGCTGTTATACCTATAATACTCATCTCTTAATGGATATTCCCTCGATTAAAGAAGGAAGTGGAGATGAGGGATTTGATTAATGGTAAAACCAAATTAACCAATAGTTCTGTGAGTATCTTTTAAGAGTCTAACTATTAAGATAGAAAGATCTTGTAAGGATTTGTGTTTCATTTCCCCAGTAGATATTCTGTAGAAGCGAAAATGAATGGATGATTCATTTTCTCCAATGGATTCTTCGTCAGAAGTGGAAATGAAAGAATGTATAAGCTGTTCATTTCTCAATGGTTATTTCTTCATAAGCGAAAATGAATGGATAATTCATTTTCCTCAATGGATACTTCGTCAGAAGTAGAAATGAAAGATTATTGTAAGGAATATTCATTTCCCCGATGGATATTTATTCAGAAGCGAAAATGAATGGATAATTCATTTTCCTCAGTGGATACTTCGTCAGAAGTGGAAATGAAAGATTATCGTAAAGAATATTCATTTCCCCGATGGATATTTCTTTAGAAGCTAAAATGAATGAATAATTCATTTTCCTCAGTGGATACTTCGTCAGAAGTGGAAATGAAAGACTATCGTAAAGAATATTCATTTCCTCGATGGATATTTCTTCATAATAGAAAATGAATGGATAATTCATTTTCCTCAGTGGATACTTCGTCAGAAGTGGAAATGAAAGAATCAATATAGGACTATTCATTCCCTCGGTGGATATTTCTTTAGAAGCGAAAATGAATGAGCAATTCATTTTCCTCAGTGGATACTTCACCAGAAATGGAATGAATTTATTCATTTTCCTCAGTGGATATTTCTTCAGAAGCGAAAATGAACGGATAGTTCATGTTCCTTAGTGGATACTTCATCAGAAATGAAAATGACATGATTAATGCAGGATTATTCATTCCCTCAGTGGATATTTCTTTAGAAGTGAAAATGAATTCAGTTGATACTTCACCAGAAACGGAATGAATTTATTCATTTTCCTCAGTGATATTTCTTCAGAAGCGAAAATGGACCGATAGTTCATTTTCCTCAGTGGATACTTCATCGGAAACGAAAATGAATATGGTTCTTGAATAGATTATTCATTTCCCAGTGGATATCTCTTTCAGAAGCAAAAAATGAGTAGCTAGTTCATTTTTCCTCGGTGGATACTTCATCAGAAACGGAAATGAATATAGACAACCTTTGTTTCTTGTTTAAGTTGACACATGACAAAACTTGCTGTGGTTTCTGTGCACTGAATTCCATAATTATGTATGCATCCATAATTACGTAATTCCTTGCATAGTCCGCACAGTTTATTTTATAATGTGTAGGGGATAGAATCAAGCGAACAACCTTGTGATAACTTTGACAAGATTACCATAGAGTTTCTTGAATTAGGTCAACACATAAACACGTAAGCACATAATCACATAGTCACACAATTGTCAACTTGGTTAGCAACTTGTTATCAGTTTATTAACTTGTTATCACTTGTACACTTGCATTTAAAGTACACCAGGAATCCAATTAATGAACTTCAATTAGAACTTTAAACATCCTCAAGAATCTTACTACGAAGATAGGAAGATCTTATAAGGATTTGGTTTTGTCTTCATTGAATCGTAACATACGTATTAAAGCACACAAAGAATCCAATTAAGGACTTTAATTTTACGCTTTAAATATCCACAAGGATCTAACTATGAAGATAGGAAGACCCTATAAGGATTTTGGAATTCGTGTGGCGAGAAATGTTTCGAAACCTTGTACTTGGTATATTTGGTAAACAAGTTTATAAAATGTTTTAAAACCAAAGACATTCCTCCCGAAATTCTCTCACTCTCCCTCTAACCCTTCTCTCTCTAAAAACCCTGCAACACACCTCGAGAGATCCAATCGTCAAAATCAATAAAAAAGCTATCATGGACCAAGATCCAAAGGGATCAATCTTGTAGAGAGGTACTGCCCAAGAAAAGGAAAAGATGACTTCCAGATCAGGGATAATAAATAAAATAGAAACAAGATAAAATCATAGCTGAGCACCTCTGGTAACGCTACTCACTCTGATTTTTCGACGACGACATTCCACTCCGATCAAATCTCCAGCAACTCACTCTGAACACACCAACGGCAGGTCACAACTCGGAATTCCCTTACTTTTACTCCGCACACACACACACACACACTTCCGACATCGAATCCAGGTTAGAATGATATTATTTTTAAGAGTTGAGCTTGATGTTCATAAATGTTAAATTGTTGTCACCAAATCCGTGTAAAAGCTTGATATTAGCTAGAAATTTATTTACATAAAGTGTGATTTGATTTGATGTTTATAAATGAAAAAGATGCTTATTTTTGTTAACTATGACTCATGTTAGTTGTTTGAAAACGGTAAAGATGAAGATGTTGTCCATAAATTGTTTTAAGTGATGAATATGGTAATCTCTGTTAGTGATTAAGAGGTGTTGATGATGATTTTGACTAGTTGATTTAAGGACGATAATAATGACGTAGAATGTGCGAGTCCGATGACAAACAAACCAGAAAGATTCTGATGATTATGGGTATGAGCACAAACATGGGCATAAAATTCATAAAGAAAAGATCTAGGTTTTTTGTTTTGATTGAATGATTTAGGAATGATGAAAAAGGTGGTTTTGTCTTATCTGTGTTGATTCTAATATATGTGAATGACATTGAAATTGTTGATGTTGGGTTTTTCATGAAATGTACACCTAGACATGCCTAGGGTACAACACCAAGAAAACATGTCACACACTAATTTGGGATGTGGGGACCCGACAGTGTGTATGATGTGGGGGAGGGGGCCACTCACAAATAAATAATGCAAGAGCATTGTTTCACAATGTACAACCCAAAGGAGCACGACCACACACTTAGGAGTTGTACAATTTTAGCCGCTCAATGTACAACTAAATGGAACACGGTCACACACCCTCTAACCCACCGCACACTCTTATGTTGGGTTAAAAATGCATTTGGGCCCGACAGACTTTGGACCGCACAATAGTGTTATTTACTTTGTGATATTTTCCTAAACTTTATTTATAGACAAATAAGGAACTTGAGGATGTAGAAAGCATGATTTAATGTCTTATGGAAATTCTAATTATTGGAAAACAATACTGTTCGATTTATTTGTTCATGCTAAATGACTGTATGTGTGTTTTAAGGTGTATAGGAACTGTGTGCTACTTGTATAATTGCATGAGATACTTATATACGTATCTGACCAAACGCGGTAACTTTAAATAGGACGTGGTTGATCTAAATAACTAAAACAAGTAAAACCCTCTACCGAGCAAACCAAGGTGATTTCATACACACTAAAAGCATGCGTCCCCGAGGGACACGGACAAACTACTATCCTTAGGAAGGATACTTTTGAACTGCTATTCCCGGGAGGAATACGTTTGGATATTATTTATAAATCATGTTTTAGCAAACTAAACGAAACTCTATCATGAAGTCCCCACTTTACGATATCGATTAGTTATCGCGACAGAATGGAATATTAGTTGACAGCGCTATTAGGTTTGACAAACCTCACACCATGATCGAGGAGATCGGGCGCCAATTAGTAGGCCTTAATCTTGGTCAATGACGATAGACATTGGCTTGGGGCATAACAACACATCTCAGGATTCGGTATATGCAGTTTAGCGAGCTTACAGATGGGGTAGCTCCCCATAACGTGATTATAAATGTTTTATCTAAACAACTTACGTTTTCATAAGCTTAAAACTGGATAAATTGTGAACTAGCCAACTTTATGTTGACACTCTACTGTATGCTTTGCAGGTAATCCATGACGGTGGGAGTTTATAGCTTGAGGAGTGTAGTGGTTGCATTAACCCGTGTCGTGTGCTAAATAAATTTAAACTTTGGACTTTTGATTGAACTGTTGAACTATGCTTCCGCTATTTCCTTTAACGTTGTTCTAAAACTTAAGACTTGGATGTGGACTTTTGTAGTCACTAATCGTATTTTGATAAATTGCTTTATATTTATGAATGTTCGATATGATTGGTGGCGGGATCCTGGTCAGCCGCACGCCTCGAGGTAATATTCCGCATGTGGAAATTGAGGGTGTGACAGATTGGTATCAGAGCCATTGGCTATAGTGAACTCGGTTTTAAAAAGGAAAGACTTTTAAGAAAAACCAAACTATAACCCGTTTTTGTACTAATCGATTCACAACAACACTACACTCCAAGTGCAAGGCTCAACAACCTAGACTTCATGGCTCAGGCATGTGTTTACTTGTTACTTGTTTAGTGCATATGTGATGTTATATGTACTAGTGTGCTTAGTTATATATGTATATGTATATATATGTGCGTACTTTGGTGCAATGATCAATCCTCCTCTTACTTATTCTTACGAAACTACGACATCATTCTCATACTGTGTTTTCTGGATATGAAGACAATGAGCGGACGCGGAAGAGGCAACATCAACATGACTCAGGATCAGCTAACGAGCCTGATTAACACCATGGCTACAGCTTTGGCAGCCCATCTTGGAGGTAAACATGTGAATCTAGGATGTTTAGATCCTACTCTCGTGTGGTCTTATTTGTTCTTAAATCTGTTCGCTTCGTTTTGTGTGACAGGACAACCTGCACCCCCTCAACCTCGCGTTTGCACATTTAAAACCTTCATGGATTACAAACCTCTCACTTTCAATGGTACTGAGGGAGCCATAGGCCTTCTACACTGGATCGAGAAGGTCGAATCAGTGTTTGATGTGTCTGAATGTCCTGTTGCTAATTAGGTGAAATTTGCTACTGGCACTCTCGAAGGAAACGCACTCTCTTGGTGAAATACGCAAGTTCAGATGCTCGGGTTGGTGAATGCCAACGCTACTCCTTGGAACGACTTCAAGAATTTAATCAAGGAAGAGTATTGTCATAGGGATGACATACATAAGCTCGAGAATGAGTACTACGAGCTGAAAATGGTTGGATCAGAAATCGAGACGTACAATAAGTGATTCAACGACTATGCTGCTCGTTGCCCCAACATGTCTCAGCCTGTCTATCGAAGAATTGAGTTATATATCAGGGGTCTGGTTCCCAAAATTCAGAGTCTAGTGACTTCAGCTAATCTCTCCACAATCCAGCAAGTCATCCGTCTGGCACATCGTCTCACCGATCAAGCTGTGGAACAGGGCAAGCTACCCAAATGTATCGGTACTACCACTGAAACTTCTGGAGACAACAAGCACAAATGGGATGGTAACCAGGGCAAGGATGCTAATCCCCTATAAACCCCGGCTCAACGGAGGAAGTTTGAGAACAACAAGGGCCAGCACCAACAAGCTAACCAAGGTCAGGGCGGTTATCGGGGGGAACCACCCTAAGTGCAACAAATGTAATCGGCACCACCCTGGACCGTGTGTAGGGAACCCGAGTCAGCGATGCAACAGAATGGGGCACGAGGCCAAGGATTGTAAAAGCCTCTATCCAACAAGGTAAAACCAACCTCAGTAGCAGCAACAACAAAGACATCATGGTAACCGTAAGGGTTGTTTTCAGTGTGGCGCTGAAGGTCACATCAAGAAGAACTGCCCTCAACTAAATCAGAATAACCAAGGTGCTGGGAATAACAACAACAATGGCGGGAACGGTTCAAGAGGAAAAACCTTTGTGATTGGAGCTGGCGAAGCAAGGGACGACCCCAATGTTGTGGCAGGTAAGTTCCTACTCAATGATCATTATATTCTGTATTGTTAGATTCTGGAGCCGATGCTAGTTATGTATCCCTACGTGTTAGTAAGACGCTTAAGCCTGTACCAACACCCTTAAACTCTAAGCATGTCATTAAATTAGCTAACGGTAGAAACATCGAGGCCTCACACGTTATCAACAACTGCAAGCTCATGCTATCTGGCCAAATTTTCTTCATAAATCTCTTTCCCATCATTCTTGGAAGCTTCGACGTCGTCATCGGAATGGATTGGTTATCAAAACATCAGGCCGAGATACTCTGCCAAGAGAAAGTCGTTCGTATTCCACGTTCTTTTGGCGAACCTCTTCTTGTTCTAAGCGACAAAAGTGGTGCAGTCACATGCATTATTACAGTCTTAAAGGTCCAAAAGTGTTTACGGAAGGGGCATACTGCTATTTTAGCACTCGACACTCACACTCGGGAGAAGGAAACAAAGATTGAAGACTTTCCCATCGTACGTGACTTCCCTGAGGTATTCCCTAAGGAATTACCAGGACTCCCACCTCATCGTCAAGTTGAATTTCAAATCGAGCTAACAACTGGAGCGGCGCCCATAGCTCGTGCGCCTTATCGACTAGCCCCAACCGAACTGGAGGAACTTTCTATGCAATTGCAGGAACTGTTGGATAAAAGTTTTATTCAACCTAGCTCATCACCTTGGGGAGCCCCAGTAATCTTTGTCAAGAAGAAAGATGGCACATTCCATATGTGTATCGACTATCGCGAGCTGAACAAAGTAACTATCAAGAATTGTTACCCAGTTCCACGCATTGACGATCTATTCGACTAGCTGCAAGGGTCAAGTTTCTACTCCAAAATCGTTCTACGAACGGGTTATCATCAGTTGAGAGTCCGCGATGAAGACATCTCTAAAACTGCTTTCAGAGCCCGTTATGGTCACTATGAATTTCTTGTCATGCCTTTTAGAATGACAAACGCGCCTGCGGTTTTCATGGATCTCATGAACCGAGTGTGCAAACCATATCCTGACCAGTTCGTGACTGTATTCATCGACGACATTCTGATTTACTCAAGGAATCAGGAGGAACACGAGCATCACCTACGTCTTATCCTAGAACTCTTGCACAACAAACAACTCTACGCCAAGTTCTCGAAATGTGACTTTTGGCTTCACAAAGACCATTTCCTTAGACACGTGGTCAATGAAGATGGGATACACGTTGACCCAGCCAAGATTGACTCTATTAAGAATTGGCCTGCACCCAAGACTCCAACCGAAATCCGTCAATTCTTGGGATTGGGGGGATACTACTGTAGATTCATTGAGGGATTTTTGAAGATTGCTCAACCCCTCAAAACTCTGACACAAAAGAGTGTTGCGTACAAATGGAATGATGCTCAGGAGTCTGCGTTTCAGAAACTAAAGGAGAAAATTTGTGGTGCTCCTATTCTTTCATTACCTAAAGGCACCGATGACTTTGTTGTCTTCTGCGACGCATCAATTCAAGGACTCGGTTGCGTGTTGATGCAATGCGAGAAAGTCATTGCCTACGTTTCTCGACAACTCAAGATCCACGAATGGAATTACACGACACATGATTTAGAACTGGGAGCAGTAGTCTTGGCACTCAATATTTGGAGACATTATGTGTACGGTACCAAGTGCACGATCTACACCGATCACAAGAGTCTCCAGCATATTCTGGATCAGAAGGAGTTGAACATGCAGTAACGCCGATGGGTCGAGCTCCTCAACGACTACGAGTGTGCAATCAAGTATCATCCTAGCAAGGAAAATGTTGTGGTCAATGCCCTTAGCCGAAAAGATACCAAACCTAAGCGTGTTCGTGCTTTACATCTTACCATTCACTCGAATCTCCCTAACCAGATCCGAAACGCCCAAGTCGAAGCATTGAAAGCAGAGAACCTTCTAGCCGAATTTATGCGGGGCATGGAAAAGCAGGTCGAACTTAAAGACGACGGCGTCTATTACTTCATGGACCGTATATAGGTCCCATCTTATGGAAACCTCCTAGAGCTTGTGATGGACAAAGCACACAAGTCTCGCTACTCGATCCATCCTTGTTCTGATAAGATGTATCATGATCTCAAGGCCCTGTATTGGTGGCCTAGCATGAAGGCTATCATTGCGAAGTATGTTAGCAAATGCTTGACCTGCGCAAGAGTCAAGATTGAATATCAAAAGCCGTCGGGTTTGCTGCAACAACCATAGTTGCCAACATGGAAATGGGAACAGATTTCCATGGATTTAGTCACTGGTCTACCAAGGTCCCAATGCGGAAACGATACCATCTGGGTGATCGTAGACCGCTTAACTAAATCTGCGCATTTCCTCATGATTAAGGAAACGGACAAATTCTCGAAACTTGCAGCCGTCTACATGAAAGAAGTAGTTGCTAGGCACGGGGTGCCAACTTTTATCATCTCTGATCGTCACCCACGTTTCATGTCTGAATTGTGGCAGGCTATGCATAAATCCTTTGGCTCACAGTTAGACTTAAGCACTACTTATCACCCACAGACAGACGGTCGGACTGAACGTACCATCCAAACACTTGAAGAGATGCTGAGAGCATGTGTTATCGACTTTGGAAACGGATGGGAATGACACCTACCTCTGGTAAAATTCTCTTATAACAACAGCTACCACACTAGCATTCAGGCAGCACCATTTGAGGCATTGTACGGTCATAAATGCCGGTCACCTTTGTGCTGGGCAGAAGTTGGTGAAAGTTAAATTACCGGCCCTGAGCTTGTACTTGACACTACGGATAAGATTGCCCAGATCCGACAATGAATGGCGGCAGCTCGTGACCGTCAGAAAAGCTACGCCGATAAGCGAAGAAAACCTCTAGAATTTCAGGTCGGGGACCGGGTTCTACTAAAAGTCTCACCTTGGAAAGGTGTGGTGCGATTTGGCAAAAGGAGCAAGCTTAATCCATGATACGTTGGACCTTTCGAAATTACCGAGAGAAACGGTAAGGTAACTTACAGACTGAATCTGTCTGAAGAGCTGAGTGCGGTACACAATGTTTTTCAGGTATCGAATCTGAAGTAGTGTCTGTTAGATGAAACGCTTATCGTTCCTTTTAAGGAACTCACAATTGACGATCAGTTACGCTTCGTTGAAGAACCAATGAAAGAAACTTTTAGTATGGAGCAATTAACCAATCTGTTTGTGAATGAAATAGTTTCATTACATTGGATTCCTTTATCTATTGTGTCTGACAGAGACAGTCATTTTACTTCTCATTTTTGGACAAGTTTCCAAAAAGCATTAGGAACCAGATTAAATCTAAGTACAACCTATCACCGTCAAATAAATGGTCAAAGTGAAAGGATAATGTAAACAATGGAGGATATGCTTAGAGCCTATGTGATAGATTTTAGAGGAAGTTGGGATGACCATTTACCTTTAATAGAATTTTCTTACAACAACAGCTATCATACCAACATCAATGCTGCACCATTTGAAGCACTCTATGGACGGAAATGCCAAACATAAGTATGTTGTGCAAAAATTGGAGAAAAGCAACTGTCAGGTCCTAAAATTATACAAGAAACAACTTACAAAATTATTCAAGTAAAGGAAAGACTGAAAACAGCAAGAGACCGTCAAAAGAGTTATGCAGATAACAGGCGTAAACCGTTGGAATTTCAAGTTAGAGATAAGGTACAGTTAAAAGTCTCACCATGGAAAGGAGTCGTAAGATTTGGTAAGAGAGGAAAGCTAAGCCCAAGGTATGTTGGACCTTTTGAAATTATCAAATGAATAGGGCCAGTAGCTTATCAGCTACAATCACCTGAAGAGATGACAGGAGTACATGATGTATTTCAAGTATGTAACTTCAAGAAATGCTTAGCAAATGAATCATTGGTGATACCTCTTCAAGACATAAAGGTAAATGAAAAGCTTAAGTTTGTGGACAAACCCATTCAGATTGAAGATAGAAAGATCAAGAATCTCAAGCATAAGAGATTAGTTCTGGTCAAAGTGAAATGGGATTCAAAGAGAGGACCAGAATACACATGGGAGTTAGAATCTGAAATGAAAAGGAAATATCCTTACCTATTTCCAGTGAATCTCGAGGACGAGATTTAAAACAAGGTAGGGAGGATATAACAACCCTCAAAAATACCCTAAAATGCTCCGTAATCGAAAAACCAAACCCGTATAACATTATTTTAATTGAAAAACGAAAAAAATAATGATTTTATTCCCATCGCGGGCCGCGACAGACGAAGTACAATCCCGTCGCGGGGTGCGAGAGGTTGTAACTTGCCGGACACCCTTAATGATACATGTCATACACGAGGCGCACCTACACTGCTGACTGGTCAGCCCAAAACCTAGCTAGGAGATCCTCGCGGGCCGCGAGAGGTAGAGCATCAGGTCGTCGCGGGGCACGACCGTGTCAAATTTCACGTATAAATTGAGCTTCAGTCTGCACTTCACAATTCGTTCAATGTGTTAGTGCACTTTTCGTACATCTGCCACTGTTCGAATAGCTAGATAGAGCGTGTGTTGAATATTGTATAGAATAGAGATAGTTGGACAGGTTTTGTAAATGTCAAAGTCCATCCGGACGGATGACCATCCGGTCGGATGGCAATCCGAACGGATGAACACATGGTAGGAAATGTCTATAAATAGGGACCTTGGGGTTCCATTTGGACAAGCTTTTGGTTCCCAGAGGGGAAATGCTGTCCAACTGGTCTCGCGGTGCTGTAAACGTTGAATAATCAATAGAGACCATATTGAAATTGACTGTTTGGTGTTCTATCTATCTTCTACTCGTTTCTTTTCATTTCTAGTCGTAATAAACGCACCGAACACGTCGTTTCGGGACCGAAGCTTCGTCGAACTCTCCGGATCCTGGAATTAGCACAATTCTCTTTCTCTCACAAGCTATATAACTCGAAAATTATACCTACAATACCCCTAATATCACGAAGCTCTACCCCGTTGTAAGTGTTTTAACCCCTGATCGCTGATTCGATACCCTGTCTGATTGATCTTGAGCCCAGCAACTGATGCCAAAGCGCTGCCTGATAAAGGCTATGCTTTGTAAACTAAGTTGGGGTTCTGTCTCGTGATGTATTGATAAAGTTGAATTGGGTTATTATACTAACACGCGTGCATTGTATATTTTTAATAGGAACTCAAGAAAACTATCCGAAAATATTTCCAGGAAGTATATAGAAAAACCTAAGTCTCACATTATTGTGAGCCGTTTTACTTAAAATGCTTTACAAAACCCTTAATGTTTATCAAGTTATAATTATAGTGATTAAGTTTTTGTATTCTGCAATTACTGTCGGTATGTGGGGTTTTGTATACATTACTTGACACTCGTTACTATTGGACAAAGAGTTAGCCAATAGTAGCATGACCACAAGTACGGGGGAATTGTGCCCCAGTACCAATACTGTTTGAGAAATTGTTAAGATATAACCAAATGTAAAAACTCTTGATGCTGTAAGATATAACAATGTATTTTTATAAAATGGAATGAACTTGCCAGTATTTCTTGCTGATAAAATATTTTTAAAACGCGTTTCAGGTAACTTGATGTGAAGCTATTAGAAGCCAGCTATGGAGCACTGAAGGCTTAAAGAAAGTGGCTATAAGTTACCTAAATAAAAAAAAAGAAATTATGTTTTCAGCAACTAGGGTTTATCCCTATAAATACATAATAAATGAAATATGGGTATTAGCTCATTTGTTTAAAATAAAAAGTTTGGTGTTTGTAAACTCCGAAATTATTTCCTAACTATGATTTTGATGTTTTAATTCCGCTACAAATTTAATAAACACCGATACCACCAGTCAGGCTCGCGACGCCCGCTCCCGGGGTGGGGTTGGGGGCTGCGACAGATCGAAGTTGATTTCTTTAGATTTCTTCAACGATTGACGATATTTGAATGCTAGAAACACTTATCAGCGATCGAATGGAACGAATTGAGTGATTCGGTTCAAAATCACGGGAAAAAATGAGATATTGTATGAAATTAAACTGGGTTTCTTCAAAAAAGTTGAAGAACACGTTGATTGGATGTTTGAATCATTGATTCGTGACGAAAATCACACTATAATGTAGTGATTATTGAGATAGAAAGTGAAGAAAACGTTGAAGATGGTGGGTGTTGAAAATGGTGGGTTTTGAAGTTACAGAGAGAAAAAGAGAGAAGATTTGATAAAATTGACTAAAATATCATTCCCCTTTATTTTAAATTATGCCACATGTCATAATTTCATTACTGCACATCCTTCTTAGCCAAAATAAATTTCTTATTTGGTCATCTCCCATGTTATAATACTATTTATAATAACTTCCTAACAAAGATTCACCACCATTCATTTATACGTACGTACGTATCAACATTTTTAATTCTTAGATGTAAGTTTTATTATTATTATTATTATATTATAATTAATTCAGCTGTTTTACTCGTTTTTCTCGTATAATTTTTAAAATATGACGTTTTATAAAATGACGAATATGTCATTAGAACGAGAATATTTCATATTCGTTTTAACCTATGTCTCATTAAAAACGGAGTATGGTCAAATATAATATATCTTATTATTAATATTAAACGATCTCTTATAGTAACCAAAGCTCTTCAAGATAGTTCATATTTCAAACAACCATTCTACTCGTTAGTTACTAGTTCAACAATATGTAAATTATAAGTTTTATATATATTTATTTTGTCTACAAAACGGGGTGGTATTTTTATAAATATTAAAACTTGAACTAGTGCATAAAGCAACTAAAAATATACCATCTTTTATAAGCACAACACGATAAGTTATTGACCTTTTTACTTGATGGAAAGGAAATAAAACCCAATTTCCATCCTGGCCGTTATGACCTGTGACCTACTAACCATCCAAACTTCTACTACTATAGCTTCAAAATTGGCTTTTATCTTTAAGCGGCAGAGTTTTACGGACCTAAGGAAAAGGCTCACTTCTGAGGACGTAGAGATATACATTTTCTCAAAGGATCAGTTGAACTCGGTGGGTCATATACAAGACATTTCGAGTCTCGAAGATGAAATAATTGTTGAAGGAAGAATACATGACGAAGAGGTGGATGAAGAATTAACTCATCCACTAACCGATGAACATGAAGCATATGACGCATTGGTTCGTGGCCAAATTTCTCCGGAGGAAGAATAAATGCTTAGTAGTTAGTAAAATAAAATGCATTATTAGTATTAAAATGCATTTTTATTATTATTATTATTATTATTATTATTATTATCATTATTATTATTATTGATAATATTGTAATTTTTATCTCTATTTTTATTGATCATTGTTTCTTGAAAAATCCAAATATAATAAATGTGAAATATCTAAAAAAATTTGCCTACCACTAAATGTTGCAAAAAATGATTTGGCCATCTCTAGCCTTCCCCATATAAACTTATTAAATTCTAACAAAAACCATTTTCATTGGTTTCACTCACTAAAGCTTTGTGACAAGTAAATCAATTTATGAGAAGCACAAATGTATCAAGTTATGTGTGAATAAGAGATTAATGTGTTTAACACATTCCAAATATTAGTTTGTTTCAAAGTTGACGTGTTTTTTTATCAAATTTAGTGGTGTATTCTTTGGTATTGTCTCATCCCTGTTTATGACAACTAAAAAAGTAACGCTTTAATTTAGGCAATATTTGTGAACATGCATAATAGATGATATTCACTTGTGTATATAAATATAGTTGTATCTTCACTCTAACAATACAAACCTTTTATATTTAATAGGGGTAATATAATTGAAATATCATATAATGGCGAGATTTGTGGAATTACAAGTGATGGTGTTCTATATAGGCATTCTATTGTTATTGGTGTGTCATCGATGTAAGTTCTACATGTATAATCAATTTATAATGTTATTTTCTAACATAGACGCTAATCAATATTATCATTTTTGGGTCTATAGGTCATGAAAGAAATGGACATAGTTACATGGGAGCATTTGGGGTTCCACCGCCAGATTGTGTTCCACGTTGTGTTCCTAGACCAGATACTAACGGGTATTGTTGTTGCGGTGAATGCAGCTTCCGTCGTTTAGATCCGTGTAAATATGCGTGTAGTTTAAAGAAAAGTTGTTGTAAGGTAGAGACATAATTAATATTATAAAGAATTAATTATATATTTTTAGACTAAGGATATTGTATTGGATTGCGATAATGTCATCAAAGTTACATAAGGGGTGTTCATAGAAAACACCATATAACAAATCTAGTCCCAATACTGTATCTCCTTGTCAAACATATATATTAAGAATGAGCATTTAGTCCCAATACTGTATCTCCATATAACAAATTTTCGGTACCTGTACCCATTTTTTTTAGCATTTAGCTTTGGGGGGGGGGGGGGGTTAGGTTTTTTTTAGGTTTTTTTAGCTATTTTAGATTGTGTTCACATTGGTTCTCGCGGTTCTCGCAATAAAGGTGGTTCTCGCATGAACCTTACCCTATATATATATATATATATATATATATATAGTGTGGGGTTCATGAGTGAACCATAGTGTTTGTGTCACACCCCAATTGATGGGGGAAACATCGAAGTTAGACAAAAACATGATTCTTCATAGCATTATAACACTAATTGTGACAATATATGATTAAGCCAAATTTCATAAATGCTAAATTGAATACATTGTTCAACAAAACCAAACATAGACAATTGTAGCAACAAAACATATAACACAAATAATTGTTTATTGATTAGGCGTGTTTTTATGTCCACCCTAAACTTGTTTCTTCCTCACATCGTCTATCAACCTGCAACATGTATTAAAACAACGATCAACAAATATGTTGGCGAGTATACACTTTTGATTACATAGCATAATATGAAAATGTTTTAATTGTGCTCATATCCAACATGATAAGTGTATACAAGTTACTAATATGCTTAACGGGTGTAAGCTATATGTCAAACCAGAGTTAACGCAATCGTGATTACCCAACATTGTCGAAATGAAGAGGGTGTAATGTGTTTTACTTAACAATACCTCAAGAATAAGAGTGGGGCGTTAATCCTATAGCGCTATAATTGTTAAGGTATGCTTGCAAAGTTAATGAGCATATAAACACAATGTATACAGAGCATAAGAGTCTAACAAGTATAAGATGTTTTTCATGTTTAATTATGGATTTGAATAAACAAGTATCATAGTGTTGTGTGTTTTTATATAATGTACATGTTGCACCCAAAGTGATTAAAATGAAAATGGGATCGAGTATACTCACAGTTTTACGTAGGGTTCCACGAAAACCGAGAGTCGAGTTGATGATGTTTGAAGCGTCGAAGTCACACTGAAATGGTTAAACAGTAGTGTAAATATTCTGTTTGTAGATGGGTCGGATAAGATTGTAAGATACGTGAAATGCACATGATAAAAACGAGTAACAGTCCCTTAGCACGGATGGCCGATTCGTGCGAATGGGCATAACCCATTCATGCGGATGAGCCTTCCTACTAAAATGGACTAGACTGTTAACACTTAATTATAACCTGATTTGGTTGTAAACCATAGGGTAATCATTTGGATTAATCAAAACAGAAGGTAAAGTAGTTAAACGTTGTAAACTAGTACAAACAGAATTCGACTCAGATTATGCAAAACTCCTGTTCGTGCGGATGGGCATAGGCCGTCCGTGCGAACTGACTATTATGTTGCGTAAAGTTTAGTTATAAACTGGTTTAATTGTAACAGTGAAGTAATTATTAAATTATTCGAATCAGGAAGTAAAAGGTCAATCATGATGAACTGAATCAAAACAGAAATGAAATCAAAACAGGTCATGTGAAATGTCCCATTCATGCGGATGGGCATAGGCCGTCCATGCTAACCGACTGTTATGTTGAAAATGTGTGTTTGATCCATTCAAAACAGGTCATTTCTTGGTGGAAATTAACTGTAATGCAAACCCTTAACTATGAAATGAGTTGAGGGTCTGATGGGTTCCAAATTCCATCAAGATTGTACAATAATCGAAGAGAAAATTATGAATAAGTTTGTAAAATGTTTAGAATTTATCAATCTTGATTTGAATCTCTTATGTGTGATGCTCCAACAACAGTTTGCCCAAGCAACTAGTGGAAACCATCTTTGAGATAAGTTGAATCAAGGGAGTTTTGTGAAAAGTTTAAGAATTATGATATAAAGATAAGAAATGTAATGGAAATGTAAATGAAAATGTAAAGAATCCCTACAAAGAGCTTCTGATCGCAAGGAGGGAGTTTGAGAGCGTTTGTAGAGAAATGGCGAGTAAGAGAGGTGAAATGGCACACCTATTTATAGGTGAGGATGGAAATTAGGGTTTCCTAAAGTTTCGCGCGGATGCACTTTGGTGCGGATGCGCACGTTCATGCGGATGTGCAGATCCGTGAGAACGTGGCCTTCTTGGTACTTTCGAGTTTCAAGTTTGGTTATTTTACATGTTTTAAGGCTTTTTTTCGGGTAACGGGCATAAATGTGTATCGTGAAATCAAGAATCATGATTAACATAGCGTTCAAAATGTGAATTATCAGTACACGTTTGCACATAAGTTTAACATGAATATAATTATAATTATTGCGTTTCATTATGATCAATTATCTCGGATTACAAATTGAAGCGAAATAGAATACAACAAGAGTACAAGTGTCTAGAAATAGAATGTACAACAACACTTGCTAAATCGGAAAAGTACAAGTATACGGAGCGTTACAATTTGTGTGACCAAATCCTCTTCGTTGGTTGTGTAAATCTAGTGATTAATGTAATGGCATGTTTGTAATTTTTTATAACTGCTCTTTGAAATAAAACATTTGGGGTATATATGTAATTTGCTTTATTTCAACTTGGTAACCCGAGAAATTTAATTATTTACTTTATTGAAAAAAAATTCGATGCCTTAACACTCGTATAGTCAATAATGTTTTAATATCGTTGTTCTAATTTAAAATCAATCTTCATTCTTTATCTATATATAACAAGCGAGCAAGCCACAATTTGTGATGACAAACACACATATATCTAAATTAATACATTGATGTATTACATATATGTAAATTAAATAAATTGGTATATTGCACAGTTGTGCATGAGTGTATAGGTTGTTGTAGATATCTGTAATCATTGTTGTACATTTGTGTATTGCACTGTTGTACTCGAGTGTACAGGCTGTTGTACGTATCTGTAATCATTGTTGTATGTCTGTGTTTGCATGGTTATGTATAAGCGTAGAGGTTGTTGTATATATATGTAATCATTGTTGTACATTTGTGTATTGCACTGTTGTACACGAGTATGAATACTGAGTTAAAATGTTGTAAAAATTTTAATGATATTTTGAAATCACCCAAATATACGATTATGTAACTGATTTGGATAACTCTCTAATAAAAAGGAAACATAATTAATAGATTAATATTAAATTTTACAATCCTACCCTTTTCATCTTAAACTAAATCAAGGGTTAGGACAAGTTCACTAAGTTCACAAACAAGGGGGAAGTTCATAAATGAACCTAACTCTATATATATATATGTGTGTGCGTGTGTGTGTGTCCGTGGCGAAACCAGATAAACCTAATCAATACACACGACTTACACGATTAACGAAATGATACTGAACATGCCTTGGATGAATCCGAGGGCATGTTATAGTTAACATACAAATGGTAATAGTTAACAGGATGATAGTGGGCCTTAGTGTATAGAAAACAGGATAAATGGAAGGAATTTTGGTTAACAGTGTATTAACGGTTAAACACGAACGAACGTGCCGTAAATGATTCTAGGGGCACAGAATTACATAGACATGATCTATAGAGTATAACATAGGGTCATTGATGCCCTATCAGTTAGCAAACAGGTTGAACGAAGTAGTTTCTGGTTAACGAAACACCTTCGGTTTTAACGCGTACGGTGTTAACCAAACATGCATTGTACCATAAGTCAAGCCTAAAACACTTATTGAACATTAATATAATGTATCTCAAGCAAATACGTGAAAGCATTTGGGTTTTTGTTAACGATGGGTTCGTATTTAAAAAACAAAAAACCACACGAAAAACGCTTTATTGTGCGCCCGTTTACCAAACCTGGAGTGTGTTTAACGCCCGATAATTATCCCTACATTAAAAGTTAGTTATTCTTATAAAAAATCCTCAAGAAATGTGATTTGACCAAGTGAAAGGGGTCTAGAAACCCCTTAGAAAATTAGATCGACCCTAAAAGGGCATCCGATTTCCATTTGTTTCATTTTTATATAATTCAAAACACTCTCTAACACCCTTATACATTCTTTTCCAGTAAGAAGCATCATTTCCTAGCCAAGTCTTGAGGTATACCATGCCTTTTGATTAATATTATATGTCTTTTTCATATTAAAACATGATTTGAACAAAAAGTTATGGTTGTGTTCTATAAACCTTGGTTCCTTTGGTCCTTTAAGGTTGTTTAAATACACATAAGATGTACCAAGGTTCTTTATGATGTTTGACGGTGGATAAAGGGGGTTTATGGATCAAAACCTCGGCTAATTCGACAATAATCGGACAAGACAAACCCTAACCGAAAAAGATGATTAAAGAGGTTTCATTGATGATGGTGAATACATGTTTGTGTGATAAATGATGTGTAGGTTCTGTAACTAGCCTAACTCAGGCTTCGGAAGCTTATAAGTTGATTGAATAGGCGAGAAACGGAAGGTATAATACCCGAAAACCGAATTAAGAGGCACTAAATTTAGTGTTAGCGTAACTTTTTCCGTAGTTATTGTTAGACTTTGAAATTTTGCAGACTGATCATATATGATGTACATAAGGTCTCTGCAAAATTTGGTAATTTTTGGAAATTTGAGAATATTTAGTGAATTTATTGGTGTTTAATGGCGTTAATTCAGGGAAAAATATCAAACGGACTTGATAAATCATCAAATTTAGCATAAAGATTGTTTATGGCATGAGAATGATCTGCCACCAATTCAGGGTCCATTGGCTGAACCTAGATACGCTTTTAAAAATCGTGAATTATCGAACTTTCAAAAACCGAAAACGTTGTTTAGAAAATTTGGATGAACTTGAAAATTTTAAAGTGGGTTTTTGGACATATAGGGACACTTCCGTAAAAATTAGATAATTTTTGGAAGTCGGATGGTATTAATCGCCAATTTGTCTGTTAAACAGGCTTTTAGAATTAAATAATTAAATCTATTTAAACCTGTACGCTTTCATGTATTTGCTTGAAATACATTATGTTGACGTTCTATAAGTGTTTTTAGGGTTGACTAATGGTACAATGCATGTTTGGTTAAAATTGTACGCATTAAAACCGAATGCGTTTCGTTAACCGGAAGCTACTTTGTTCAACGTTATTGCTAATTGATAAGGCATCAATGACCCTATGTTATAGTCTATAGATCATGTCTACGTAATTATGTGCCCCTGGAATCGTTTACTATATGTTTGTTCATGTTCAACCATTAATGCGCTGTTTTCTATGCACTGATGTAACACTCGCTATAAATGTTGTCATTATAAATGTGTCACAAAGTTTAATTAGACATGAATATTGAATTTTAATGTTAGGAGTAGGATTAGTATCACTATTTATTAGAGCAATATATTGTGTTAGATACTATTTAGGTTTATTTTTGTTATTTGATATTTAGTATCTTCATTATGCATCTCAAAAATATCTGGCCCATTGTGTAAACCACACTCTCTACGTATTTAATGAGAACGAAATTCTTTTTCTCTATTGTGAAAACTGGCACGAAACCGGTAATTTCCGTACACTTTAACTATTAGTTAATGACTGCAATTATGTGCTTAATTGTCAACAATGTCTGAACACATGCTAAACAAGTGAATTCATGCACGTTGTATACTACAAAATATTGCTTTATGCATAAACGAGAGCGTTGCGTCAGAAATACTAGTAAACTCACCGGTAAGACACACTGTGTCAACAGAACTGCAGAAAGCAGTCAGACATTAAAATTGGAGCCTAGGTGTAGGTCCAACAACAAGAATACATTAAAACCCAAGAATACATACATGGGTTTAATATATATACTCTCCGGAAGCAAAAATAAGCACTAAAAAGCACCCGAAACGCACTTTAAGTGCAGAATTTTATATAATTCAGCAATAAATCAGCTCTTAGCGCATGAATATTATGCAGAAAATATAATTTGTCAGTCTGAATATTTCCCTAAGTGTCGGGAATCGAAAGTATTGCAAAACGATACTTAAAAGACACTAAAAAGTGTAATTTAGCACTTTAATGAATCGGTATCTAACCGAACAACCGGACTTTACCTGGAACATAAATATTTTGCCAAGTACATTGTTTATACTTTTCTGAGCTAGTTAGGGTCCCCGAATACCCTAACACCCTGTATATTACACTACACACTAATAACCTACATAAAGTCTTAACTAAACTTAACTAGACACTAACTATCCATTTGAAATCCAACCATATACCCCCCCTAGTCCGATCGGTTGAAGGAGTGGGGACACACCCCACCATTTGTTGATTATTATATTAAACCATGTCTAATATCTTGAAAGCATATTGCATGATGGATAATAGAGTTTAGTGGGCTATAAGTACATACCTTGGATCACCATTATCTCACTTCAAACACAACACCAGATTTGCTCTCTCTCTCCCTCTTCCTTAGTGTTCGGCCGAGAACACTAGTGTCAGCACCATCATCATCAAGTTTCGATCTAGCTAATACACTTACATACAAGTGTGCAAGGTGACATACAAGGAGGCTCGGTGCTTTCGGAAACTCAAGGACCTCTCTATACTTCTTTTATCCATCTTGTTTACGCCTTGATTCTTCCCTAGCCACGAGCTAGTAGTAAGTGCTTCTAAACATCTTCTTGTTCTTGTTTAAAGTGGTTAATAGGTGATTTAACGGTTAAAACTCAAGAACACAGAAGATCAAAACTAAAAGTCTTGAAAGAAAGATAAACTAGTTGGATAAAGAGTAGATATGTGTGTAAATCTTGTGAAACTTGTCTAGTTGTGATTATGTGATGATGTTTGTTACTAGAAGTGGGATGGATCATCATCTAACCATACTAGATTATGTACAAGAATATGAACTAGTAGTAAGTTAGTGTTAAAATTATAAAAGATGATGAACCCTTCCACTCATGAAACTTGAAGTTGAGTAAATGTAATTTTTCTTGTAAAATGAAGTTGTAAACTTGTGGATCTAAAGATCTACAAGTGGTTTTTCGGAAGAACCAAGTAAAAGATGCAAGTCTTGTTTAAAACCCGGATCTAACATAAACTAAAGGCATTTTAGTGAATAAACAAGTGTGTAAACCCTTGGATTTACCAAAGAAATATTTTCGTAAATCTTGACTAGAAGTTGTAAAACTTCAAATTCTTTAAAAGTAAGGTTTTTAAGAAAATAAAGTTATTTTTAAAGATAACGAAACCTACTAAATATGTTGGAAAGTTACTACATATTTTTACAAACTCTCAAGTTCATAAGTTTGTGGTATATGCTTGTTTTGACAAGTTTGGTAAATAAAGATTGTGTTGTTGATATTGTTGATGATTTAAAAGAAAATAAACACATGTTTTGAAAACATGGGAAACCTCCATTTTTAGGGTAAACTCTGTCAAAATTTTTATAAATTTTGACACTTAGAAAATATGAGTTTTTGAGAAACTTATTCCCTAAAAATGTATCTAAAAATATTACCAAGGTTTCCCTAATTTTTGGTGATAAGAAATGAGGATTTCTTCAAGAATAAAAATGGATATTAAGTACGTATATATTTTTGAGAAAAATATATATATTATTTGATCACCAACTTTTGTGCTAAGTGTGTATAGTATGTGTTATACGTGCTAGTGTATTAAGACTTAAAAATACACTAAATACTCATGAGAAGTATAAACACAAAAATACACATACAACATACGAGATACATAATTCGGGTGCAAAGTACAAAACACGAGATACTTATATTGATATTTGAGAAAATAATATAAGTAAGATACTTAGTTAAAAATATAAAATATTTTTAACAAAAGAATATATACACAAAAGAGAGTGACTGTACTTGAGCGACACAAGTCTAGTGACTAACGTTAAGAAAACGCGTATAGGTCACGACGTTAATTAAGCAAATCCGGTGAAGTTTACGACGCAAGGAACGCAAAGTTGTGAGTTCATGCTCCCCCTTTTCTTTTAACTGTTTTCAGTTTTATAACTTCGGGGGTGAAATCCATGTTACAAATATTACTATGTTTACAAATGGTATGATAACAAGAAGCACACTTGGTGAGGACGAGTACCAAGTGTGATGAGATATAAGAATACAAGAAGCGCACTTGGTGAGGACGAGTACCAAGTATGATGCGTTATGAGGGCGAGTATCGAGTAGTGCTTTTGTGTGTCAGAATATGCCAACTAGAAAAATGCCTAAGGTTTGGTGACTTCCTATGTCGTGTCACATGTTAATGGCCTTGCAACCCATTAACAATCCTGATACTTATAGGAATACTTTATTTACATAAAATTCATACCATACTAAAACTTGATTAATACTTGTAGTACGTGGGGTACTCAAGAAAAACTTGAATTATACTTGTGTACGTGGGGTACTCAAGAAAACGGGAATTATACTTGAGTACGTGGGGTACTCAAGAAAAACTTGAATTATACATGAGTACGTGGTGTACACCTGGATACTTGATTTTTATATGAAAAATTGATTCATACATGACACAAACTATGTTTTCATACAAAGTATACAAACGTGAAATACAAAAACTACATGAATTCACACCAACATTATGTTGAAGTTTTTCCAAAACTCACATGTATTTCAGGTAACTAGGATGGATGTACGTGTGGTCTTACTCATGCTCGTGGATGTCTCTTTGTTTATCGTTAAATAAAGTTGTAACTTTTAAGACAATATGCTATCTCGTGTTGTAAACACTTGACATATGTTTTCAGTAATGTAATGTTTGAAGTTATTTTTGAGCATGTAGTATGTTTACCTTTCGTATGCAATGAGAACCTTTCATGATCACACCTCGTGCTTCCGCCGCAGAAAGGGGTGTGACAGATTGGTATCAGAGCCAGGTTGTAGTGAACCAAGATTCCTTCTCGAGTCTAGTCTACAATCTCTAGGATTCATTCACGAAAACAATTTTCTAAGAGTTTTCATTGCATAAAACGTCCCGCGACATCCACTACCTGAAACTGTTTACAAAGAGTCTAGAAAAGACACTACGAGACTTAGGGTGCACCGAAGTAGCACTTGTCTTTAACTGAGAAATTACTTGCAATTATGTGTGATAATTTGCATATACTAGAAGTAGAATGTCACAAGTATGCGTGACTTTGTCTGAAAGTGATGGCCCATCTGAAGGAAGAAATACGAGGATGAAACGAACGGTGCGGACTGTGCAAGGAGTTACGTAATTATGGATGCATACATAATTATGGAATTTAGTGCACAGAAACCACAGCAAGTCTTGTCACGTATAGATTCCCTCAGTGCAAGCCTACTAAGTACTCTGCTAGAGTAATAATTGTTTGATGTCACTTATGTGGTATATACCTGTGAATATATATACTACTACTGTCTAGTATGACGATATCAAACAAATGTTTAACCCTGTTGTGTTATGTTCTGTCAGAACATGGCACCCAGGAAAGCTGTGAATGCTCGCAATGGTGATCAACCTCCTCCTCCCCCACTGCCAAGAACTGCTGAAGAGCTGAACGCTCTACTAGAAGAAAGGATCTCCGCTGCTATCGCCCAGTACGAGGCGAAACGTACTCAAGACAGCGGAGGACGAAGCAATGCTAGATGTAACGGGCATGGAGATTCGTCTGGAGGAAATGCAGCTCAAGGTAACCTTAAGACAATGTGTTAAGCATGGAGAAATTTATGAACGGTCTTTGTTTCATTATTTCTTCGATTGCGCACATGTGAATTGGTTGAATCAATTCCAGGCTGCACTTTTAAGCAGTTCCTCGACTGCAAGCCGATGAACTATGACGGCACAGGAGGTGCAGTAGTCTTTGTACGCTGGACGGAGAAGACTAAAGCTACTATCCGCATGAGCAAGTGTACCGCGGATCAGCAAGTCACCTTTGCTACTGGGCTATTTGTCGATGAAGCTCTGACTTGGTGGAACTTGCAAGCCCAAACCTTGGGCGATAATGCCGCTTATGGCCTAACTTGGGATGAACTGAAGGAAAGAATGAGAGAGAAGTACTGCTCTCGTGCTGAACTCCAAAGGCTGGAAACGGAGTTCTGGCACTTGACTATGGAAGGTGCTGACATTAATGGTTATACTCGAAGGTTCCACGATCTGTCTAGAGTGCTTCCCTACATGGTGACTCCCAAATTCAAGCGTGTTGAACGCTACATTTGGGGACTGGCCCCAGAGTTTCGTGGCATGGTAACGTCGGCCAAACCTCAAACGATCACCGAGGCTGTAAATCTGGCTGTCAGCCTGACTGAAGATTGTATTCGTATGAAGAAGTTATCACTGAACCCAACAGAGAAGACCGAGACACATGCTGAGTTGTCCGGTGACAAGAAGAGAAAGCATTCGAATCTGAATCAAGCAACTCATAACAACAAAGGTTTCAACAACAAGAAGCGTGACGCTAACCCGCCCCAGGAGACAAAAACCCTTGCAACCAAAGGATACCAAGGCACCATGCCTAAATGCCAAAAATGTAAGCATCATCATGAAGGAGCTTGTCGCATTCCAAGGTGCGACAAATGTGGTAGGTTGGGTCCGACTGTTGGGGAAAAGGAAAGAACCGGAATGGAAATGGTGCTGGTAACAAGAATAGTAACGGGAAAGGGCGGAACCAAGGATGCTTCAGATGTGGAAGCAATGATCATTTCATGAAGGACTGCCCAGAGGGAAACAATGCTCAGGCTCGAGCATTTGTGATTGGAGCAAAGAACGCACGCAAGGACCCTAACGTGGTCACCGGTACGTTTCTCATTAACAATCACTTTGCATCCATATTATTTGACACTGGCGCCGATTATAGCTTCATGTCTCTGGAATTTAAACGCATGCTTGGAATAGAATCTAGTAGATTAGAAATTCCTTATTCCATAGAACTAGCCAACGGTAAACTTGTTGAATCGGGCGAAGTCGTTAGAGGCTGCTCATTGGAACTTGGTGAAGAAAATTTTAGCATCGACCTCTTACCTATTCAATTCGGTAGCTTCGATGTAGTAGTCAGAATGGACTGGTTGTCCAAAAACAAAGCTGAAGTTATTTGTCATGAGAAAATCATTCACATCCCTTTAGCGAATGGTGAAACTCTCGTCGTGCATGGAGAAAAACGAGACGCGCCTCTACGAATCATCAGTTGCAAGAAGGCACAGAAGTGCTTGAGGAAAGGATGCGTCGCTTTCCTGGCACATGTGGTAGACAAGAAGGCTGAGGAGCCGAAACTCGAAGACATTCCTGTGGTGAAGGAATTTCCAGATGTTTTTCCCGAAGATCTGCCAGGACTACCTCCGCAACGACAAGTCGAATTCCGTATAGACTTGGTTCCAGGAGCCGCTCCTGTAGCCAAGGCACCCAATCGGCTTGCACCATCCGAAATGCAAGAATTGTCTACACAACTTCAGGAGTTGTTGGATAAAGGATTTATAAGGCCAAGCTTCTCGCCCTGGGGAGCTCCAGCATTATTCGTGAAGAAGAAGGATGGAACACTGCGGATGTGTATCGATTACAGGGAACTGAACAAGCTCACTATCAAGAATCGATACCCGCTATCGAGGATTGATGACTTATTTGACCAATTGCAAGGATCAAGCTACTATTCCAAGATCGACCTTCGATCTGGATGCCATCAGCTAAGAATCCAAGAGGAAAGCGTACCAAAGACTGCATTCAGAACACGCTATGGGCACTACGAATTTCTTGTGATGCCATTCGGGCTGACGAATGCACCAGCGGTCTTTATGGATCTGATGAACCGCGTATGCAAACCATATCTTGATATTTTCGTGATTGTATTTATCGATGATATCCTGATTTACTCGCGAACGAAAGAAGAGCACGAGCAACATCTCAGAACCATCTTGGAACTACTGAAGAAAGAGAAGCTTTATGCAAAGTTCTCGAAATGCGAATTCTGGATTCGCGAAGTACAATTTCTTGGTCATGTTGTGAATGAGAAAGGCATTCATGTAGACCCGTCCAAGATAGAAGCAATAAAGAATTGGGAAGCTCCTAAGACCCCAACCGAAGTTCGACAATTTTTGGGCTTAGCGGACTATTATCGGTGATTCATCGAGAATTTCTCAAAGATAGCTCAACCGCTAACGACCCTTACCCAGAAAGACAAGAAGTACGACTGGGGTGTTAAACAAGAAGAAGCCTTCCAACTACTTAAAAACAAGCTATGCGATGCACCGATACTAACATTACCCGAAGGCACTGATGACTTCGTGGTATATTGTGACGCCTCACGAAAGGGTTTGGGTTGCGTGCTCATGCAACGCCAGAAAGTCATCGCATACGCTTCGAGACAATTGAAGGTACATGAAAGAAACTATACCACTCACGACCTGGAGCTGGGCGCAGTGGTATTCGCCTTGAAGATCTGGCGACACTATCTATATGGTACTCGATGTATAATTTTCACAGATCACAAAAGCTTACAACACATATTTGATCAGAAGGAATTGAATATGCGCCAGCGGCGATGGGTCGAGCTGCTAAATGATTACGACTGTGAGATCAAGTACCATCCTGGAAAGGCAAACGTCGTAGCAGACGCATTAAGCCGAAGAGAAAGGGTTAAGACCCTAAGGGTTCGAGCATTGGAAATGACTATTCGAACGAACCTCACTGCATGCATTCGTGATGCACAACAAGAAGCCCTTAAAATGGAAAAACGTAAAGCTAAATACCTACGGGGTATGTTGAAATACATGGTGCCAAATGAAGAGGGAGCCTTATACTTCAAGAAGCGTATTTGGGTTCCCCTCTATGGCGGTATTCGAGAAGTCATCCTTAATGAAGCCCACAAATTGAGATATTCGATCCATCCAGGATCAGATAAGATGTATCAAGACTTGAAAGAATACTATTGGTGGCCGAGACTCAAAAGCGACGTTGCTGTTTATGTTGGAAAATGCCTAACCTGTGCTAAGGTTAAGGCTGAATATCAGAAACCGTCCGGCCTACTACAACAACCAGAGATACCCATGTGGAAGTGGGAGCAAATCTCGATGGACTTCATAACAAAATTACCCAGGACCCCGAGAGGGCATGATATGATATGGGTGATAGTAGATCGGTTGACGAAATCTGTGCATTTCCTACCGATCCGAGAAAAAGACAGCGCTGGAAAGCTTGCTGAGATATACTTAAGGGAAATTGTGGCACGTCATGGAGTGCCTATCTCAATCATTTCAGACAGAGATGGACGCTTTGTCTCAAGAATCTGGCAATCGTTTCAGGAAGCCTTTGGATCTCAGTTAGAGCTAAGCACGACATTCCATCCACAAACAGACGGCCAGAGCGAACGGACTATACAAACGTTGGAAGATATGCTCCGCGCATGTGTCATGGATCTAGGCGGCAGCTGGGATACTCACCTACCTTTAGTTGAGTTTTCCTACAATAACAGTTATCAAACAAGCATAAAGGCCGCGCCATTCGAAGCTCTGTATGGCCGCAAGTGTCGATCGCCCTTATGTTGGGCAGATGCTGGAGATAAACATATGGTTGGTCCTGAACTTGTACAAGAGACAACCGACAAGATTGCGCAGATCAGAGAGCGCATTAAGGCGGCTCGAGATCGACAAAAGAGCTACGCTGATCTGAAAAGAAAACCAGTAGAATTCAAGGTGGGAGACAAAGTGTTGTTAAAGGTCTCACCTTGGAAGGGCGTAGTAAGATTTGGAAAACGTGGAAAGCTGAATCTACGATACATCGGACTATTCAGAATTTTGGAAAGAATTGGTACCGTGGCATACAAGTTGGAATTACCGGAAGAACTTAATGGAGTACATGATACGTTCCATGTATCCAACCTGAAGAAGAGTCCAACACAAGAAGACGTGATCAACCCTGCGGATGAAGTGCATATTGATGATGCCCTCCGATTTACAGAACAACCTGTTGAGGTTACATACTGGAAAGTAAACAAGACCAGGAGGAGCACTGTTAAACTTGTCAAAGTACGTTGGAACTCTAAGCACGGGCCCGAGTACACATGGGAACGCGAAGACCAGTTCAAAGAAAAGTATCCCCACCTATACAAGAAGACTCCTGTGAGAGTTAGTTCAGCCTGAATTTCGGGACGAAATTCTTTTAACGGGGGGAGACTGTGACAACTGGCACGAAACCGGTAATTTCCGTACACTTTAACTATTAGTTAATGACTGCAATTATGTGCTTAATTGTCAGCAATGTCTGAACACATGCTAAACAAGTGAATTCATGCACGTTGTATACTACAAAATATTGCTTTATGCATAAACGAGAGCGTTGCGTCATAAATACTAGTAAACTCACCGGTAAGACACACTGTGTCAACAGAACTGTAGAAAGCAGTCAGACATTAACATTAGAGCCTAGGTGTAGGTCCAACAACAAGAATACATTAAAACACAAGAATACATACAAGGGTTTAATATATATACTCTCCGGAAGGAAAAATAAGCTCTAAAAAGCACCCGAAACGCACTTTAAGTGCAGAATTTTATATAATTCAGCAATAAATCAGCTCTTAGCGCATGAATATTATGCAGAAAATATAATTTGTCAGTCTGAATATTTCCCTAAGTGTCGGGAATCGAAAGTATTGCAAAAAGATACTTAAAAGACACTAAAAAGTGTAATTTAGCACTTTAATGAATCGGTATCTAACCGAACAACCGGACTTTACCCGGAACATAAAAATTTTGCCAAGTACATTGTTTATACTTTTCTGAGCTAGTTAGGGTCCCCGAATACCCTAACACCCTGTATATTACACTACACACTAATAACCTACATAAAGTCATAACTTAACTTAACTAGACACTAACTATCCATTTGAAATCCAACCATATACCCCCCCCCCCAGTCTGATCGGTTGAAGGAGTGGGGACACACCCCACCATTTGTTGATTATTATATTAAACCATGTCTAATATCTTGAAAGCATATTGCATGATGGATAATAGAGTTTAGTGGGCTATAAGTAAATACCTTGGATCACCATTATCTCACTTCAAACACAACACCAGATTTGCTCTCTCTCTCTCCCTCTTCCTTAGTGTTCGGCCGAGAACACTAGTGCCACCACCATCATCATCAAGTTTCGATCTAGCTAATCCACTTACATACAAGTGTGCAAGGTTACATACAAGGAGGCTCGGTGCTTTCGGAAACTCAAGGACCTCTCTATACTTCTTTTATCCATCTTGTTTACGCCTTGATTCTTCCCTAGCCACGAGCTAGTAGTAAGTGCTTCTAAACATCCTCTTGTTCTTGTTTAAAGTGGTTAATAGGTGATTTAACGGTTAAAACTCAAGAACACACAAGATCAAAACTAAAAATCTTGAAAGAAAGATAAACTAGTTGGATAAAGAGTAGATATGTGTGTAAATCTTGTGAAACTTGTCTAGTTGTGATTATGTGATGATGTTTGTTACTAGAAGTGGGATGGATCATCATCTAACCATACTAGATTATGTACAAGAATATGAACTAGTAGTAAGTTAGTATTAAAATTATAAAACATGATGAACCCTTCCACTCATGAAACTTGAACTTGAGTAAATGTAATTTTTCTTGTAAAATGAAGTTGTAAACTTGTGGATCTAAAGATCTACAAGTGGTTTTTCGGAAGAACCAAGTAAAAGATGCAAGTCTTGTTTAAAACCCGGATCTAACATAAACTAAAGGCATTTTAGTGAATAAACAAGTGTGTAAACCCTTAGATTTACCAAAGAAATATTTTTGTAAATCTTGACTAAAAGTTGTAAAACTTCAAATTCTTTAAAAGTAAGGTTTTTAAGAAAATAAAGTTATTTTTAAAGATAACGAAACCTACTAAATATGTTGGAAAGTTACTACATATTTTTACAAACTCTCAAGTTCATAAGTTTGTGGTATATGCTTGTTTTGACAAGTTTGGTAAATAAAGATTGTGTTGTTGATATTGTTGATGATTTAAAAGAAAATAAACACATGTTTTGAAAACATGGGAAACCTCCATTTTTAGGGTAAACTCTGTCAAAATTTTTTATAAATTTTGACACTTAGAAAATATGAGTTTTTGAGAAACTTATTCCCTAAAAATGTATCTAAAAATATTACCAAGGTTTCCCTAATTTTTGGTGATAAGAAATATATATATTATTTGATCACCAACTTTTGTGCTAAGTGTGTATAGTATGTGTTATACGTGCTAGTGTATTAAGACTTAAAAATACACTAAATACTCATGAGAAGTATAACCACAAAAATACACATACAACATACAAGATACATAATTCGGGTGCAAAGTACAAAACACGAGATACTTATATTGATATTTGAGAAAATAATATAAGTAAGATACTTAGTTAAAAATATAAAATATTTTTAACACAAGAATATATACACAAAAGAGAGTGGCTGTACTTGTGCGACACAAGTCTAGTGACTAACGTTAAGAAAACGCGTATAGGTCACGACGTTAATTAAGCAAATCTGGTGAAGTTTACGACGCAAGGAACGCAAAGTTGTGAGTTCATGCTCCCCCTTTTCTTTTAACTATTTTCAGTTTTATAACTTCGGGGGTGAAATCCATGTTACAAATATTACTATGTTTACAAATGGTATGATAACAAGAAGCACACTTGGTGAGGACGAGTACCAAGTGTGATGAGATATAAGAATACAAGAAGCGCACTTGGTGAGGACGAGTACCAAGTATGATGCGTTATGAGAAATGATACGAGAAATCGTGTCACGAATAGGGTACATAAGCACCATTAATCAACAATATACCTAGACCGCAGAACAAAAAGTTAGATCTAACGGGTGCCGGGCAGCCACACTCTCAGTGAGGGCGAGTATCGAGTAGTGCTTTTGTGTCTCAGAATATGCCAACTAGAAAAATGCCTAAGGTTTGGTGACTTCCTATGTCGTGTCACATGTTAATGGCCTTGCAACCCATTAACAATCCTGATACTTACAGGAATACTTTATTTACATGAAATTCATACCATACTAAAACTTGATTAATACTTGTAGTACGTGGGGTACTCAAGAAAAACTTGAATTATACTTGTGTACGTGGGGTACTCAAGAAAACGGGAATTATACTTGAGTACGTGGGGTACTCAAGAAAAACTTGAATTATACATGAGTACGTGGTGTACACCTGTATACTTGATTTTTATATGAAAACTTGATTTATACATGACACAAACTATGTTTTCATACAAAGTATACAAATGTGAAATACAAAAACTGCATGAATTGACACCAACATTATGTTGATGTTTTTCCAAAACTCACATGTATTTCAGGTAACTAGGATGGATGTACGCGTGGTCTTACTCATGCTCGTGGATGTCGCTTTGTTTATCGTTAAATAAAGTTGTAACTTTTAAGACAATATGCTATCTCGTGTTGTAAACACTTGACATATGTTATCAGTAATGTAATGTTTGAAGTTATTTTTGAGCATGTAGTATGTTTACCTTTCGTATGCAATGAGAACCTTTCATGATCACACCTCGTGCTTCCGCCGCAGAAAGGGGTGTGACAATTTCTTTATTTAATATTTGTGACATGACATTCTTAATTTAATTAATTATGGGTTTAAAATGTTAATATTACAAATGATACAAACGAATTACGTTGATCCGTAAATATTTCCGGTTAACCCTATTAGAAATTACAAAAGAAATTATCTAATAAGGTTTGTTGTAAAAGTAAACCAAGTTAGAAGTTGTAAGCAAATCATTTAACTAAGTTTAACCAAGGTAGAATACATACATATATATATATATATAGAAAGTGTAAAATACAATATTTCTTAACGTGTGACCAGTACGCGACAAAAAGATAACATGCGTAATTATTTGATACAACATGCGTGATCATTTTTCTTCTCAGTTAGCCTGTGATTAATCAATTTCGTCCAATTCGTTTCTATTTTCTTTTCGTTCCAGTTCAAATTGGCCATTGTTCGGTCAATTTCATCGACTTGTGTTCAAAATCATCATTGATTTTGAAAATTTTCATAAAAAACGACGACTCAAAATTAGGCCGTAGAACAGCGGATGCAGGAACATGACCAAGCTTTGATTCGATTGGAGCCAGCGGTCAGTAATAATGTTATCAGACCGTAGAACAGAGGATGTGATTTTGAACTAGGAGTTAGGGCATGCGTGATTATAGGTTTCTACATGCGTGATTAATATTTTCAACATGCTTGATTATTGTTTTTGAGTTTAATAACATGCGTAATTTAAAAAATGAGCGTGCTTAATTATAGGTCGTACCGGATATATATATTGGTTATAAGAGAAGTTTTTTAACAAAAATATTAGACCTAAAAAAGTTATTTAGTATTATCAAACTATGTTAGAATTATAGGGGATTTCATTAATTAAGTTGAGTTTTTATTAACACGTGTGGCCGTACATCATTTGCATTCAGTTTATTTTTGTGTGCTACGGCAGAGAGAACGAGCTGAGAGGAGCGGACGACGACGGTGGTGGCTTGGAGACGACAATGATCGGAGCTACAAATCATGACAAGGTAATCTTCTTTACGTATTTCATGTGTTAGTGTTTCGCATGGCATGAGTCAAAGTTTGGAACTGTACAATGCGAGATGGTGCACAGGATGACGTAGATGGGGTGTTTGGTGATACTAATGATTATGGTGTGTGATTGTGACGAGTTGGTTTAGTGATGATGGTGGTCGCTGACGACGAGGGTGATGAGGAATGAGGATGGTGGTTTGGTTGTGGTGGATAACGATGTTGCATTTGGTGGATGATGGTGATTGACTGGGGAGCGGAGACGAGATGGTGTTAGGCTACGGTGGTGTCGGGTTGGTGAATGGTGATGGTGATGAAGCTGTGTGGTGGTTTTATGGAGACACTCGCATCGGTAAGTATGATGATGGTGTCATACGATGGTGGTGAGTGGTGAGATGGTGTTAGGCTACGGTGGTGTCAGGTTAGTGAATGGTGACGGTGATGAAGCTGTGTGGTGGTTTTATGGAGATACTCACATCGGTAAGTATGATGATGGTGTCATGCGACGATGGTGAGTAGCCTGTATGGTGGTGGTGAGCGCCAACAGTAAGGTGGTCGTGGATGGCTATGTTGCGTGAGGGTGATAAGGGTGGCTTGGTTGTAAGGTGGTGGTTCGACCATGGTGACCGATTACGACCAAGGTGAGGAGTGTCGATGATGATGTTCGATGACGGTGAAGTGCGCGGTGGTGTCATGTTTGATAACAACTACACTGGTGGCTGGCGATGGCCACCGTGGTGGATGGTTGCTATGGTGGTTCTAGTCTACGACTTCGGTTTTTCTGATTTCGGAGCAGGGTGGTTTGGGAGCAACGAGGAAGGTGAAGGGTGTATGCATGGGACAGGGGCGGCCCAGAGTGGGTGCGGGGTGGGTGACGGCTCAGGGCCAAAATCCTCCGGTGGCAAAAAAATTATTTATTTTTAATAAAGTTACACTGTTGAATTTAGAATATATAAGCACTGAATTGGAAAATGATAAGATGAGGCTCATGGTTTGGTGGTTCCCATGTCAATTTATTAGCAAGTAGGTATTGGGTTCTAATCTTGTTAGCTTCATTTTTAGTTATTTTTATTCTTTATGTTTGTTACCTATGCATTAAATGAAAATGACATTAATTGACTAATTTTGTGTTAAATTAAATCAAAATGGGAATCATAGTTATTTCTTAAATCTAGTTTAAAAATGCTTGTTTATGTTAATTTCTTAAAATATTATTCAATCTATAATTAGTTTTGTGTGTTCCATTTTTTTATGGAAAAAGTCTTATTTTGTTTTTTTCTCTTTCAACTCTGTATATTTTCTAATTAAATTTAGATAGGTTACGATGGTATTACATGATCGTAAATAACGATTTTTTAAAGTTTCGACGTAACTATTCCACATTTTCTTAGTTTACCCTTATAACGTGTTTTCTTTCTATGTTTCGTTGTCCAAATGCACGTGTGATGTGCTTTTTATCTACGTTTCCACGTGAAAAAGTAGCCCGCCGCAACATGCAGCTGATTCCACAAATTTTTAATTCATTTTCATATATTTAAAACTTTTTTGTATACAATGTTTTAAAAACCGGTTCAAACCGGCCGGTTGTACCGGTTAAACCGCCCGATACACTGGGTTGAACCGCCCGATACACCCGGTTGAACCGCCCGATACACCGGTTAAACCGTTTTTGAGCCAAATCCGGTATAAAAACCGGATTTTAAAACATTGTTTGTATATTCCTTTTAAGAAGTTTATATTTTAGGGGCCCGTATTTTATCTTCGCACAGGGCCTACATATTTTGAAGATTTTCGGAGACGGGCCGGGTATGGGAGTGTGTTGGGTAGCTTGGAGGATGATTAGTTATTGATAAACACTATGATGGTGATGATTTTGTGATCATGCGTGGTTCCATAATTAGCATGGAGTTGTGCATGGTTTAATTGTGGGGTTTTAATGGGGAACTTTTATAAAAAGGAAATGAAAGTGAAGCTGGTTAAGGATGTTAAAGAAAAATTTGCATAAATAGGGGGTCTCAACATTGCATTTCGTAGCCAAAATAGACTGCCAATTTTCATTATCATGGTTGCGGGTGGATTAACGCCGTCAAACGTATTACTAACGTTTGGTAACCCACCAAAGTTTTCACCGTAATTTTGATTCTGATTAACACAGAATCCCCTGGTTCATAATACCTACCCGAATCAGATGCCCCGGTCTCTTGAACATTTGTACCACCACGTCCACAACGCCGTGGCCTGCCTAACCTCTGATTGCGAGGATATGAAAAAAGGTCCACTGGGTCTTGTGTCTGATGAGTTGGATACTGTGTATATTCTGGAACATTTGACATATCAGTGCCCGGTAAGCCGCACCTTGAATGAACTCCAAATCTTGAGATCGGTGTATTACACCCATCGTGTCCGTCTGAAAAAATTAATAGTTAATTTTTTTTGAAGAAATAACTTGAAAAATAATAAAGGTGACCTTGTAAAAATTTAAAGTTAAATATACCATCATTTGGACTCTTGCCCCTTCGTCTTGGTATCCACTCATGGGGACAGGTGGTAACCATGGGTTGGTCAAATATAACGCCGTATGATGCATGTACCACATCATATAATCATTGGCGACGGAATAAGATGTGATTAATTCTCCGTCTACCACATTTTGAAGACGTAGCTCCCAACCACGAACATAATAACAATGACGAGCTATCCAATTCCACCGGTTTTACCGATTCCGGTTAAGTTATGAAGCATGGCATGCTCAGTAATATTTATAGTAATTGACAGAGGTATATACTGAACCATGCTAAATTGTCTCATAACACGCTGCAGATAGTGGTGCTCTACAACCTCGAGGTATATCAAAGGGAAAGCACTCCACCAACTTTCCCTCCCACTACTACATATCTCCGGAAGTCTATCCATAACTTCGTCGTAAGGTCTCCAATTAAACTGAATTAAAAATTTTCAAACTTTAGCAGGGTGGTCAAAATAACTTTTATCTGTCTACAACTAGCATACCATTGCCTTGTTCAATAATTGTAGTTGTGATCTATACGATCTAAGGCAATGTGTTGGAGCGTCTGTACCGCTTTGGCTCCCCTTCCACCTACAAAAGTAAATTATAACTTAACATAAAATAATATACTTAACAAATAATTTGAAAATTGTTAACTTTAGTATACCGAGCAGCTTACGGCGCATTGTAGTTAAACCGAGTAGTCTTCTCTGGTGCAAAACGACGAAACCTCCCCCACGCCCACACTTGTAAAATGGATATTGGGCCGGTAACGCTTACAACATCGGGTGCTGCAGTGTTACAAAGGATTCTATAGAGACTACATAATGCAGCACTACCCCAACTGACCCCGGAACATGCACTCAAATCTTGTAGAAAGTGCAAAAAAATTAGACAAATCCAGTTGTTTGCATTATCAGGTAATACTGTAAACCCTATCAAATAAAATATTATTAAACGTGCATGAATAGTGCACTGTTGATACGTGGTCGAAAACTGGTGTTCTTATATGTTTAAGTTAATTTTTTTACGTGACTTTTAGTTTCGTTTAGCCTACTTTTGATTAGTGTTGTGTTTTACAGGTCTAACGGAGATTAAGGAGCTTTTAGGGAGCTTTACGGACCACCGGGATGCAAAACGGGTCAACCGGGAGCGAGGAAACAAGAAAACAAGAAAAACGACATACGAGGGGGCGTCAACGACGCCTAAAGGTCGTCGTCGATGCCAAACACTGAACCCCATCGAGAAAAAGTGGCGTAAGCAGCTAGTTTTGGGGTCTGCACGAACTGAGGGCCAGCCTCAACATCGGCGATGCCACCCCCTGGTGGCCGACGGGATTTTATGCTTTCTTTTGGTTGTTGACGAGTTTTAAAGCATCTTTTGTCCTTGTTTCGAGAGTTACACATTGTTTTAAAGTTTGAAACCATTCTTGGAGCTTAAGTTGATAACCAAACCATCTTGAATCAGGGGAATCATCAAAATCATCATCCGAATTCATCATCACTTTCACTCCATACAACCCTATTCTCCGTTCCATTCATCACCATCAAACCTTTTCACCACCACAAACCCCAACCATCATCCTCATCACCTTCAAAGCTCCGAGATGTCAACATTCAAGCTCCAATCCATTGTTGATCGTGTTCCGTTCACCATGAGCGGCTAATTTCTGAAGGTTTCACCCCGGTGTACGTGATTGTAAGTCTAGGGTTTAAACATTGTTCTTAGTTTGATTTTGTGACAAACTGAATTGTATTTTGAATTGATTGATGATTGTCTTGCATTGGAACTATATTTGTGAATTGTCGAATGAGTTATGAAATTTGACTTTGCAAAAGAAGTTTGTGTATTTATGCTTTATGATTCAAAAGGTTTTACTTTTCCGAGGTAAGGAAGTGCATTGCAGTCCATCCTACGCGTTGATAGCAATTGGCACCTAAGCTTCGTGATAGAAATCCGTTAATGACATATTCAATTGAAACAAATCTAAAACGTGTAGAAACCCTAGGATTGCAATTACCGAACTGGGTGTTCACCTTGTTTACATATCTTGTTTTTTTGAACCGTAAATTACATTCTCGTGCAATCATTAAGTTTTTGTTAGTCAATAATCAAAAATCAAGTTGTCGGTTCGTCCGACCCATTTTCCAACAAACACATTCATATAATTTTATAGAAAGCTTCATAATAATTTTAAACAACCCTCCTAAAACCCCTTAACATAACCCTAAACGTTCCTATTATACCCCGAATACTCGTTAACAGGCTTAAATTACCTTAATATCTATAAAAAACAAATAAATAGAAGGTGTCGCGGCCCGCGACGGGTGAGACCTAGGGTCTCTCGGGGTGCGACGACCCTTACTTAGTCGGCACACAAGTACGTTACGTGTCCTAGCTCGTGGCAAGTCGAACCCTTGACTCGACAAACCTAGACCCTAGCTATAGGCGGCTCGCGACAGGCTTAGCCTGGGGCGTCGCGGGGCGCGACGAAGTCCGTTTCCAGCCTATAAAAGAGGGGTTGAGGCCTCATTTCTCAATCGTTCAAAATTCTAAACTTTCTCAAAACCTTTGATAGTCTAAACTCTCGGGTATTATACCCCTAAAAAGCGAAGCTCTGCCTCGTTGTAAGTATTATAACCCCTGATCACATATTTGTTACCCTACCCGATTGATTTAGGGCTCCGTAATGTATGTCAAGGCTCTATCTGACTCAATCATTGGAGTTCTGTCTCGTGTTTCAACCAATTGATCTAGGACTCCGTAATGCATGTCAAGGCTCTGCTTGACTCAGTCATTGGAGTTCTGTCTCGAGTTGTACGGTTAATGTGCTTTGGGTTATCTTACTAACACGTGTGCATTGTTTAAATTTTAATAGATAATAACAAGGAGAATCACCAAGAAGATACAATAGTATCACCTAAGTTAACAATGTGAGTCATTCCCCTTTTATAAATTCCTTTTGTGAGTCATTCTCTTTTGCAAACCTTTTTATAAAAACCTCAAATGTTTTCAATTATAATTAACAGTGATTGAGTCTATGTATTCTACAATTACTGCTGGTATGTCAGGGTTTTGTATACATTATTTGAAATCCGTTACTATTGGACAAAGAGTTAGCCAATGAGTAGCATGACCCACAAGTCAAGATTGACAGTACCGAATGAGTAACTGTGTAGATATAAACATTGTAATCGCTCTCAATACTGTGAAATTATAAAAGCTATTTTGATTAAACTGGGATGCACTCGCCAGTATTTCTTGCTGATAAAACCTTTTTAAAACGCGTTTCAGGTAACTTAATGTGAAGCCAATAGGAGCCAACTAGAGAGTACTAAAGGCTTAAAGTTGTTGCTATAAAAGTTACCAAATAAGAAAAGAAATTTATGTTTTCAATAATTAGGGTTTACCCCTACAAATGTATTGTCAAATGAAACTTGGGTTTTCTCCCATTTGTTATTATAAAAGTTTGGTGTTTACTCTGATAAAAATATTTCCTAACTACGGTCCTGATGTATTCCGCTGCCAAATTAATAAACACCGATACAACTTGATCTGAACTCCTAACACCCACTCCCGGGGTTAGGGGTCGGGGCTGTGACAGAAGATGGTATCAGAGCTACAGCCACTGGTTTAAGCCAATGAAGTGTTCCGCTGATATCTAAATTCTAGAAAAATTGTGTTAGGAAATAACCTGTGTGATTATGAGTAAATATATATATTATTGTTTTGTGTTATTTGACAATTTGTTAGTTTACAGTATGAGCGAGCAAGGTACATCCGACGCTTATCGTCAATTAGCTAGTTCCCCAAAAGATGAAGGAACCTCCTCCCAGCCAAACCTCTCAGGATACTCAGCTGATAATAAGGAAGGAATATTATCTCTAAGGCACAATCTGAGGAACCATTCTCTCCCAAAAAGAGAGGATGGTTTAGTAGAGGATCACAAGAGAGGAGGAAGTGGATGAAGAAACTTCAACAACAGAGAGCAGTAGTAAGAGCGAATAGGGAAGTGAATGCACAAACCCAGGAAGCAGTCAATAGGCCATCTTGGGAAGAGGAACTTGATAGACAGTTAGCAGATTTCCATATGTTAGCCAGTACAGCAGCAGACCCTAATCTAAACCAAAGAGCTGAACCACCATTGTTACCCTTATTTCCAGACCAACAAATGTTAGAACCCAACCAGGAAAACCAATGAGTTACCTAGAATCCCAACCCCAATCTCTTCAGAATATGATCCATGGTTAGATGACAATAGGTCGTATTCGGCACTATATACTCCCGAAGAACTAGTGCCAGCTCCACCATTAAACCCACCAATGAGTTGAGAATATGTGAAGGAACTCAGTCAGTATGGCGAAAACTTAGTGGGCGAAGGAAATATAATTCGACAAATAGGAGAGAAGCTAGTTTGGAAATATGATGAGCATGAGATGCAGTATTAGATGAACGACACCTAGAATCATATATGGACATGTGTGTAATATTGTATTTTGATATATATATATATATATATATATAGTATATATATGTAACCAACTAAAATAGATAGACTAAAATAGATATAGATGCATAACTACTAGTGTGTTAGTTTCAGTTGTAATATGTAATCGATACATATATATAGATATATAAAAAGAGTAAAGTCGCAATGTTCGATGTTTTTAATCCACCTGCCTATGTGATTGTTGTATAAATATATGTATTAAATTTTATTCTGTGATATTGATACCTGATAAATGTTTACAATTCAGTTGTCGAACAAAGTAAATCAGGAAAACCAGAATAATGATAATAACGAGAACCAAGTGAATAATAGTGCCATCGAACATATAGTCGCACAAGGAATTATAGATGTTATGCCTTAAATTATCAAGACGGTTAAAGAAGCAGAAAATAATAAATCTGCAACTGGAAATAAACGTCAACCCACAGAACCAAGTCATAGTGTGAATCAAAATCGCCAACCCCTGATCCAAGCTCCAATTCCAAAAAGAAGAAGAACCATTTCTTATGGTTGTTCTTATAAAGAATTCTTGGCCTGTAAACCAATAGAATTCTCAGGCAATGAAGGAGCCATTGCAGCCTTACATTGGATAGAAAAGACAGAAGCAGTCATAAAAATAAGTAAATGTGCAGATGAAGATAAGATTATGATTGCTTCTAATCTTTTCAAGAATGCAGCCTTAGAATGGTGGAATACTATTCTCCAGTCTAGGGTAAGTGACAGAGTTTCTAATATGGAATGGACCAACTTTAAGGAAATGGTTGAAAGAAAATTTAGTCCTCCTAATGAAAAAGAACAAATTGCCAATAAGTTCCTAAATCATAAAATGACTGGAATAGATTGCAAAGGTTACACTACCATATTCTTTGAATATGCTAGGATAGTGCCAACCTTAGCCTCACCTGAGCCAGTATTAATCTCCCATTATATTTAGGGATTAATAAGTGAGATCAGACAGGTAGTCAAGGCAGCTAGACCACAGACCATGGAAGAAGCGGTAGAACTAGCCAACACCCTGACTGATGAATTGGTACGCACACAAGAGGAAAACCAGAAAAAGAGCCTAGCTCTAAAGCTTACCCAAGAATTTTGCTACGGTAATTCCAACCATGGGAAGGGTACAGGTTCTTCCTTTGCACCTTACTGCAAGTATTGCAACAGGAAGCACTCAGGAAGGTGCTCAACGTACTGCAACTTTTGCAAGATGTCTGGACATAAAGAAGAAGACTATAGGAGGAAACCTAGTAATAGGTTATGCTTTAATAGTGGAGAAACTGGTCACATCAAACCAAACTGTCAGAAACTAGCTCTAGCAACAACCAGCAAGACTAAGACAACTGAAGGACCCAAAAAGAATGCCAGAGCATTCGTCTTAACAGCTGAGGAAGCCAAGATGATTTCGGACGTGATAGCCGGTATGTTTTTAGTTAATGATATATTTGCCAAAGTCTTATTTGACTCTGGCGCAAACCAAAGTTTTATCAATACTTCTTTCTACCAACTTCTCAATCAACCGTTAACTAAACTCCAACAAGACTATCTAGTGGAAACATCAAATGGAGATTCCATTAAGATAAATGAAGTCTTGCAGGGAGCAAGAATAGAAATTTTGAATCATAACTTTTCAGCTAACCTTTACCCAATGAATCTAGATGGATTCGATGTTGTATTAGTAATGGATTGGTTGGTAGCCAATCATGCCAGTATTTTATGTGATCAAAAGTCGGTACAGGTAAGTGCACCAACGGGTGAAAATATCACAATTAAAGGAGATAAGCCAACCAGGTCGACAAAATTCAAATCTGTGATGAAGGTTGCAAGTTATGAAAGGAAAGGAGGAATAGTGTATATGATTTGTGTAATCATTAACATTAAAGGAAAAAGAATTAAAAGATATTCCTATAATACCTAAATTCTCAGATATTTTTCCAGAAGAGTTACCTGGATTACCGCCAGATAGAGAGGTTGAATTTAGAATTCACCTAATACCAGGAACGGCACCAATTGCCAAGGCACCATACCGTCTAGCACCAACAGAAATGCAGGAACTGAAGAAACAATTGGACGAACTTCTTGATAAGGGTTTTATACAACCTAGTTCATCACCGTGGGGAGCACCAGTACTGTTTGTCAAAAAGAAAGACGGAACAATGCGTATGTGCATTGACTACCGAGAATTGAACGATTAAAAATCGGTACCCACTACCGAGAATCGATGATCTGTTCGATCAACTTCAACGAGCTCACTTCTTTTCTAAGATCGATTAACGTTCAGGATATCATCAATTAAAAGTACAGGAAGAGGACATTCCTAAAACTGCTTTCAGAACAAGGTACGGTCATTATGAATTTACCGTCATTCCATTTGGTCTAACCAATTCCCCAGCCGCATTTATGGACATGATGAACAGGATATGTAAACCATACCTTGATAAATTCATAATTATCTTTATAGATGATATTCTAATTTAATCTAAGAGTAAAAAGGAACATGCAGAGCATCTGCATACACTTATGACATTGTTGAGAAAAGAAAAGCTATATGCTAAATTCTCAAAGTGTGAATTTTGGTTGCAATAAGTGCAATTCCTTGGACATTTGGTTAATCATGAAGGAATTCATGTGGATCCCACAAAGATCGAGGCGATTACTAATTGGAAAGTCCCTGAATCACCAACAGAAGTAAGAAGTTTTCCTGGACTAGCATGATATTATACACTGTTTATCCAAGATTTTTCTAGGATAGCCATTCCATTAACCAAACTGACTTGTAAGTCAGTTAAGTTTGAATGGGGACCAAAAAAGGAAGAAGCCTTTAGAATTATTAATCAAAGATTAACCAACGCACCCATACTCGCATTACCAGAAGGAACTGGAGACTTTATAGTCTATTGTGATGCGTCAAGTTAGGATATGGATGTGTGTTGATGCAACATCAAAAGGTTATAGCCTATGCCTCTAGACAGGTTAAGAAACATGAAGAGAATTAAACAACCCATGATCTAGAATTAGGAGCCATAGTTTTTGCCCTTAAGATTTGGAGACACTATCTTTATGGTAATACGTTTGTTGTCTTCACAGATCATAAAAGTTTAAGATATATTTTTGGTCAAAAAGAATTAAATATGAGATAGAGACGATGGATGGAAATTCTTAGTGATTATGATTGTGATATTCAGTATCATGCGGGAAAAGCTAACATAGAAGCTGATGCTTTAAGTCAAAAGTATCATGAAAAGCAAAAACAAGTACACTCTCTTAGATTAAATCTACAGGTAGATTTAAATGAGAAAATTAGAGAGGTGCAGGAAACAGCAATCAAGGGCGATGCTAAAACTTTAAAAGGAATGATTAAAGAATTGGAACAAGGAACAGATGGAATTTGGATACCTAAACAAGGAAAACTACGCCACAGAATTTTAGAAGAAGCTCATAAGTCTAAGTATACGATACATCCCGGAAGTGATAAGATGTATCAAGATTTAAGAAAGAATTTCTGGTGTATAAGAATGAAAAAAGATATAGCAAACTACATTACTAAATGTCTAACCTGTTCACAGGTTAAAGCCGAACATCAGAAACCCTCAGGGTTATTAAAGCAAATAGAAATGCCAATATGGAAATGGGAATTAATAACAATGGACTTTGTTACTAAATTACCTAAGACATGAAAAGGTAATGATACAATTTGGGTGATTGTAGACAGATTGACCAAATCTGCTCATTTCTTACCAATGAAGGAAGCTTTCAGTATGGAACAGTTAGCCAAGTTATATGTAAATGAAATAGTTTCATTACATTGAATTCCTTTATCTATTGTATCTG
>JARYGA010050889.1:0-30464 GCA_030545235.1 Helianthus tuberosus | reverse complement strand
TGGAAAGTCCTGCAAATGTAGTTGGAAAGAATGGTAAAATCATGCATGTGTTGCAAGCAATGACGGTAAAGTCCTACACTAGTATACAAAAAACAGTAAAGACATGTATTGATTTCAAACGTAATTGGTAATAAGGTAACCATGTTAGGATGGTGAGAGGAAGTTTAGCTCTCTGTCATGTTCGTGAGGTTACCTGGCATCTCGAGGACTGACATTCCTAGTTATGTAGTTATGTTTTGAATTTTTGGTTCTATAGAGGACATTCAATGCTTGTGCTGCTATGGGTTATGAAAATTTTAGTTTAAGAACCATGTATGCCATGATTTACTCGTTGTGAGGTTTCTCGAGTTTAACGTCTTACACGTGGCCTTGTATTAAAGTATCTAAGATTTAGGAATTGGTGAAATGACTATAAAATAAATATTTTATTTTTATAAATATCTTTTTTTTAAATCGTCCTAAACCAAATTTAGACATTCAACTATTGTAATGTTTTCTTTTAAATTTTTCTAGGAAATAACTTTAGTTTTGAAGTTAAAACGGACATATCATAAGGAAAACAAAAGACCCACATAACCATGTTTTGGTTAAAAACAGTTTTTAGTTTATGTAAGCCAATGATCATGAATTGAATTTATTAAAAGTAAATTGAGTTTCAATTGATTCAAGGAAACAAATTCAAAGAGATAATGTGAATTTGTCACTCGATTCAAGTTTATTCGAATAAATCAATATAATTTATTTTTAAGAGATATATAATTAGTATTTGGAATCCAAGAAAGTTTAAAAAAAATTAATTCAGTGTCAGATCAGAACTTCTAATTAACATCCGGGAATTTGGTCGAAGACGGGTCTGTGATTCACGTGGTTAATGTGTATGCTCCGCAGAAAGTGGGGAAAAAACGTACCCTGTGGGAACGTCTTTTGGCGTTGATGCAGGGTATGATGGGGATGTGGATTTTCTTAGGAGATTTTAACTTGGTTAGATGGGATAGTGAGAGGAAAAATTTGAAGTTCAATAACAGGGCGGCACGGGATTTTAACAATTTTATTGATGATGCGAGTTTACAAGAATTTACTATGCAGGGCGGTAGATTCACTTTTTTGACAGGTATTGGAAAGGCCGCGAAGATGAATAAAATTGATCGTATGCTGGTGTGTCAAGATTTTTTTAATAGGTGGCATGGGGCTTGTCTTAGGGCTCTTCCAAGCGAGTTGTCCGATCATTATCCTTTACTGTTGACTATTACTGATTCTAATTATGGTGCTAAACCGTTCAAGTGGTTTAACTCCTGGTTAGATAGGGAGGGGCATGAGGAAGTGGTTCGTGAAGCTTTAAGGAGCGTTATTGTTACTGGGCCAACAGATGTGATTATCTTTAAAAAGCTCACGGCGGTTAAATTGGCATTAAAAAATTGGTGGAAAGAGATATCTAGGAAGGAAGACGAGGATATGGAGATGCTTAAAAATGACGTTATGCGTCTAGAGTTGATCATGGAGAATCGAGACCTTGAGGAGGATGAAGTTTGGGTGTGGGAGGAAAGCAAGAAAGAGTTGGACAGATTGGTATTTAAAAAAAAAGATTTGAAACAGAAGTCACAGGTCAACTGGGCGTCCCTGGGTGATGAAAATTCTGCTTATTTTCATCGGTGTATTAATGGGAGGAAAGCGGCGAATGTCATTTCGGGGGTTATGGTGAACGGGGAGTGGATTTCTAAACCTCCGTTAGTGAAAAGAGAAGTTCTCCGTTTCTATAGAGATTTGTTCCGAGAGACTAACTCTAGTAGACCGGTTTTATTTTGTGACAATTTGAAACAGGTGCCATTGGAGAAGAAAGAAGACTTGATTGCTCCTTTTTGCAAGGAAGAAATCAAGGAAGCGGTGTTCGATTGCGGGTCTAATAAGGCGCCCGGTCCAGACGGATTTAATTTTCAGTTCATTAAACATTTCTGGGCGGTGTTGGAGGAAGATTTCTTGAGACTTTTTGAAGATTTTTATGACACGGGTATTATAAGCAAGGAGTGTAGTTTGTCTTTTATTACGCTTATTGCAAAAAATAAATCTCCATTGGGGTTAAAAGATTACCGCCCTATAAATCTAGTGGGAGTTATTAATAAAGTTATCTCAAAAGTGGTGGCCGCTAGAATCAAAAAAGTGATGGGGGTGTCATTTCGGATTCGCAATCAGCTTTTCTCAAGGAGAGGTTCATTTTGGATGGGCCTCTAGTTCTTAATGAGCTCATTGGGTGGATAAAGAAATATGGAAAATAGGCGTTCTTGTTGAAGATTGATTTTGAAAAGGCATATGACAACGTGAACTGGGATTTTTATTGTCCATTCTGGAGCAGATGGGTTTTCCGCCTAGATGGTGTCTTTGGATCAGAGGTATTGTAAGTTCTACCAGGTCAGCGGTTCTGGTTAACGGGTCGCCTACGTTTGATTTCAATTGTCAAAAAGGGCTCAGACAAGACAAGGCGATCCTTTATCACCTTTTTTTTATTTTTGATTCTGATGGAGGCTTTTGCTAACATGATTTCGAGGGCTGGTCGTTTGGGGGATATAGAAGGGATCAAGGTGTCTGGGGAGGGGCTGATTATCTCACACATGTTGTATGCCGATGATGCCTTATTACTGGGTACTTGGTCTTCTAACAATATTATTATGACTAATCGGCTTTTACGTATTTTCCATATGTGTTCGGGCATGAAGATTAAAGTGCATAAATCTCATTTATTTGGGTTGGGTGTTTCCCCTTTGGAGGTGGCCGGTATGGTAGAGGTTTTGGGATGTAAAGTAGGAGATTTCCCATTTAAGTATCTTGGTGTTAAAATTGGTGCGAACATGAATCGGTCGGCTCATTGGGATTCTGTTTTGGAGACTGTGCGAAATAGGCTTCAATTGTGGAAGGCTAAGGTGTTATCCATTGGTGGGCGCTTAACGTTGATTAAATCGGTTCTGGCTAGTCTCCCGGTTTATTACCTTTCGTTGTTTAAAGCTCCAAATGTGGTGATTGAAGAGATTGAGAAGATGATGAAAACATTTTTATGGGTAGGGGGTAAAGAAGGTAAAGGTATTCACTGGGTCGCATGGGAGATAGTTACGAGACCAAAGAAGTTTGGAGGGTTGGGTATATCAAAATTGTCCGATGTTAACTTGGCGCTTTTGGTGAAATGGGCATGGAGGTTTAAAACTAATCATGAAGGCCTATGGAGAAAGGTGATTATGAGTATTCATGGGGGCCGTAATAAATGGGATTTTTTACCAATTAAAAATGCTTTGCCGGGAACTTGGAAGGCTATAGTGAATCTCTTGGGAAAGGCCCGTATAAATGGGTTGAATATTAACAGTTATATTACTTTTTAGCTCGGGAATGGTGATAAAATAAGCTTTTGGAAGGATGTTTGGTATGGGGATCAACCTTTAAACACTAGATGGCCAGTTCTGTTTGCTATGGACAAAGACATAAACGGTTCTGTTAGCAGTCGTATTAAGTTCGATGGCAATCAAAATCAGGTGGTGGAAAGCTGGGAATTGGGTGCTCACTCGGTGGAAGGAATATCGGAAGTTCAAGATGTTATGTTTATGTTGACCAAGGTACAACTCAAGACCTCTAAAGATCGTTGGACATGGGATAAGAATCCGAATTGGGAGTTTTCCGTTGCTGCTGTCAAAGCTTCGATTTCTCAGAATTTATATGGCCAGCAACGTTGTAATTTGTGGTGGGTCAAATGGGTCCCCATTAAGGTAAATGTTTTGGCATGGAGAATTGATAAAGGCAGACTTCCTACGCGGCTGGAATTAGTTAAAAGGAATGTTGGTTTGCCTAGTACGAACTGTCCGATGTGTAACGTTGTCGATGAGGTTGTTTCTCATGTTCTCTTTGACTGTGGGTTCGCGTTTGGAGTATGGAGACAGATCTGGAACTGGTGCCATTTGGATCCAGCTAGCTTCGGCTCAATTGAAGATGTTCTGCAATGTACGGCTACTGTTGCTGCAAAGGGTAAGAAAATAGTCCGAGGGATCCTTGTGGTAACGTGCTGGGTGATATGGAAAGAACGTAATAAGGTTGTTTTCCATAATGCTGATCCGAAGGTGGTGGAAGTGGTGTCTTTGGTTAAATCTATGTCCTTTATTTGGTTAAAATATAGATCCAATTGTAGTAGGATTGATTGGCACGACTGGGTCAAATACCCATTGTATATGTTGTAAATGGTGGTTTTGAGTGGTCCTTCTGTTGAGGGCCTCTCTGTGTTTTGAATGAAATTTATGTTCAAAAAAAAAAAACTCGCAACTTGATTTAGAAACCAATTTCTAGTTCATATTGGCCTTTACGAGACTAAAAACACCCTAAAATCGAATTCCAAATCCTTTTTAATTAGTTTTGTCTTTGTTAAATCCGACTCAAATATTAAACACCAATTCCTTTAACTAACAAAACATGAATTTTATAAGTTAAGAAAATCTCAATTCAAATTTCTTTTCTAGACAATAGTGCGTAAATACATGTATATATGTTGCGCAACTACTTTACCTTAAGCATAATATTTTTTTAAAATATATATACATACATATATATTAAACATTAAACAATTTTAAATATATTAAAAAAATTATATATAAGAATTATTTTCTATTTCAGTCTCTAAGGGCATTATGGTCACTTCTTTCATTTTGTATTAAATCCTAAAGTACTATGTGTTTTCGTTGTAGCCATACAAAGTTCGATCCTAACATACGGTTACATGATATTAAAGACAAAAACCATTCAAATTTCGACCCTGGCAGGTACTGAAGAATTTTTATGGTTTCATACGATTTATTTGACTGGAACTTCACTATTTGTAATATATATGGTTTCTTTGTTCAAGTGTTCGAGATAGCAACTATATTGGTTTTTCTTTTCTTGATTGATGATATTTTTTTTTCAATTTTCAACTTCATCATCTTTGTATTTAATTTAATAGGATATTCTTGATTAAACAAAACTAATTCACCATCAATTTTATTAGGTTTTCATCAATTTTGTTGTTTCGTTGAGTTTGGTAATGGATTCCTGTCACTAAACTTTTTTTGTTGTGTTATTTGATATTATGTGATTGAAAATTTAATGATGATTTAATGTCTAGATCTAAACGTTAGGGTTTTGACTAAGAACTGAAAGTAGTCTTGAAGTTGTGCAAATGGTGACGTAATTAGTGGTATATATATTGTCACACCCCCAAAAATACCACAAGCGGAAACTCCCGCAAGGTGTGTGACGTACCAGGATCTAGCCACTAATCACATTGAACCATAAAGAAAATAGAACTTTCCCATTAAATAAAATAGTGTAACTCAAACACCAGTTTAGAAAATCAAACACGTTCAGAGGAAGCATATTAATTTGTTCAATAAGTTTAAATTTAAATGTTCAAAACAATGCAACAACGAGAAGCGTTTCCAAATATCACGACCCATGACCACTCCAGCTTTCCAGACAGCAAGTTCCATGACAGTGTACCTAAGGACCTGCAAGCATGCAGAAAAGTGTATCAGACAACGCTGGTGAGTTCACAGTTTGTTTAACCGTTTGTTACCAAGTATTGACTTATGTTATGTTGATAATAACTCGATACCGCAGACGGCTCCTTTTTGCCCTTATCCAATGCTCTATCAAACATTGGTCATGATTTTAAAGTTATTAGTTCACGCCCGTCCTATCCAGGTATGTCGTGAGGGTGCCAAACCTAATAGCGCTATCAACTAATAACCTCGTTGCCTTACAAGCAACTTGTTCGGTAGTATGATGGGAGTTAAGTGATAAAAAGTGAGTGTATTATCCAACATCAACATTTACTGAAAACCGCCTTGTTATGGGTCATTTTCTGAGCGTACATATCCTGACTAATATCCTGCTTTTGGTTGTTTGCTTGTGATCAGGATACTGGATTAGGATATTGCTAACATCCTGGGCGATATCCTGTTGTTAACTAAATTAACCACGTGCAGGTTAAAGACTGTGGGTTACTAACGGTCAGATGGACTTCTTCTCCTCAAGACTCGGGCGTATCTGTTATGTGAGAGACGTTGAACCCGAAAGACCAGGTCTACAACGTTCGAGTGGGAATATTCGCTGGATCCCGGTTTATTAGGATAGTTTGTTACATTTCTTTTACTATAAATAGATGGGGGCGGATCAGATTAAGGCACGCAACTTTCACACACACTCTCGAACACTTTTGCTCTCTAGCTCACTGCAAACACTATACACAAACACTTGTATTCGAATTAGATTGTAACACCTAGTTGATCCGCACCACATCCTGCACTGTATCCTGATATTTGAAGTAAAAGAAGAACAAGGCAGCTGCGATTGTCAGCTCCCAAGGTTTTGTGCCGGCAATCTAGATTGATCAAGGGCTTTCCTCGTACATCACGTGTCAACCTTTACTTTTCTGCATATTGTTTGATCATCGATACAGCTTTATATCCTGAGCCGTATCCTGAAACTGTTTTTACAATTAACTTGGTTAACATATTTTTCACACATAATTCTAGCACACTACCTCACTTAACTAATTTGATCACTTAATTGCTTCCGTAATTTTTGACCAAAACAATTTGGCGCCCACCGTGGGGTAAGTGGTGCTACCTTTACTAAAAATATTTGTGAAATCGTTAATCGGTTTTTTGTTTTCAAAACTTTTTGCCACATTGTTTTCAATGGTCTCGAGATCAAACATGAGCTCTTCCACCATGTCTGCTACAACCTCTGCAACAATTGGTTCGGTGCTTCCACATCCTCCTCCACAAATGCAAACTTCTTCACATGGAACTGAAAGTCATGTGGCTCGGGATGATATCCCCGCTCCCACTACTCAGGGATCTGGTCCTGTTTTGGCTTCTAATGATGAAATTCTGAATTTGTTTGGTAGTGTACAGGAACAGATGAGGCAGCAGCATGAGATAAATCGGATGCTGATGAGAGAAATACAACTCTTGAAATCCGGCCCAAGTAGACCTGCTGAAGAAACTGTCACTCCTTTGCAGCCTAGAGCTTTGAGCTTCAGTTCCGTAGTTTACACTGAAGATAACCGGGGGAACATCATCCCAAGCCACTCTCAGAATCATACCCCTGAAATACCCTCCTCGGTCAGGATGTCAACTGTGAGGAGCTCAGGATATGCTTCAGAATATGGCCAGAATCCTCAGACCGATAACGTGTCAAATAATAATACTCTTGCTACTAACAATAATGGGTCTTTGCAGGATGCAGGTATAACGTCAACATTTACTAGGGAACTTCAGAAATTGAAGGACATGATATCCAGTGTACCTGGAGTTGTCCAGCCAATTCCGGAAGTATCCCAAGACAGCCACAGGATATCCCGCTTTGCATATCCTATCTGTGATGCTGAAATCCCAAAAAGATTTCAGACCCCCAACATGAAATTGTATGATGAAACTACGGATCCTGAAGAGCATATTGCCCAATATAGAGAAAGAATGGAGATTAACCCCATTCCTCCGGAGCTCAAGGAAGCATGCTTGTGCAAGGGTTTCGGTTCTACCTTGACAGGATCAGCCTTAAAATGGCTGTTAAATGTTCCTCCTCACTCAATTACTTCGTTTGCTCATTTGGTTAATTTATTTAACGGTCAGTTTTCTTGCAGTCAGAGCTTTGAGAAACTATCCAGTGATCTTTACAGGATAACTCAAGGACCTCAGGAATCCTTGAGGGATTATGTGAACAAGTTTAGTCGGGAATCCTTGGATATCCCTCATCTTGATGTTGCAACAGCTGTGCAGGCTTTTAAGATGGGGCTACAAAAGGATTCTCAGTTTTATCAGGATCTTGTAATGAATCCCTGCAGGAATCTCGACGAAGCTTGTAACAGGGCTTTGAGATATATCCGCTTGGAAGATGACAAAAAGATGCAAGAGAGGATGAATTCTACCTCAACCTACGAATCAGTCAACAGGAAATTAGAATCCTCATATAAACCATATCGCTCCAAGCCATATGGCAGAAATGATAACAAGATAGTGAATGCTGTTGAAGACGAGGATCCTGAAGAATATCCTTAATTATCTGAATATTGCTTTTCTGTTAATATACCTAAGTTAATGTACGCTATGCAGGGTTTAGGAGACAAAGCTAGGTGGCCTCGAAAGAACCAACAGAAAGCTGATTGGAAGGATAAATCCAAGTGGTGTGCCTTCCATGAAGATTTCAGACATGTGACCGAGGATTGCATTGCTCTAAGGAAAGAAATAAGTTACATGTTAAGCAAGGGGTACCTGAAGGATTTGCTGGGAAGAAAGAAGAATAAAGGTCAGGATCCTGAGAAGGATCCTGAACGAGCAGCATCACCCCCAGCAGATGCCAAAATAATTAACTTTATTTCAGGAGGATCCGACATTTGTGGGACTTCGTATTCTGCAGCCAAGAGACATGCGAAGGAAGCTAAGACTGAAAGGGGAGACAAACCAGCCAGAATGACTACCCTTACAACCAATAAAGTGATCACTTTTGATAGTGATGACAGGGATGCTGTCCAAGATCCTCACCATGATGCTCTCGTAATAACATTATATGTTGCTAACCATTTTGTACGCAGCATATTGGTGGACAATGGTAGCTCTGTCAACATAATTCAGCTGGAAACATTGAAGAGGATGAATGTATCTCCGATGGACATTACTTCAAAGTCCACTGTGCTCGTTGGTTTCAGTGGAGAAGCTAGGAATACCGTAGGAGAGATAAAGTTACCAGTATATGTTGAAGGGGTCAACTCGATACAACGCTTCTGTGTGATGGACTCCCTATCCTGCTATAACATCATACTAGGCAGGCCATGGATCCATGACATGAAGGTTGTGCCATCGACTTATCACCAGTGCATCAAGATCCCTACCCCTTGGGGGGTCGTCAAAGTTGATAGTGATCAGCAGGAGGCAAAGGAATGCTACTCATCCTCAATGAAATCCTCAACCAAGCCTAATCCAGCATAGCAATTAAAGATGCGGGCCCAGGATATCGTGGAGGCTTCAGAGCAGGATATGAAGAAAGTTATCCTAGATTAGGATAATAATGATATCTCGGTGCTCTTAGGAACCAATATCCCTCAGGATATTGAAGAACAATTAACTAACTTTTTGAAGTGCAGGATGTCAACATTTGCATGCAAGCATGAGGATATGACAGGTATATCCAAAGACATTATTACTCACAAGCTTGGAATTGACAGGTCGTTCAAGCCTGTTTAGCAAAAAAGAAGGAAGTTTGCTCCTGAAAGAAATACAATCATACAAGAGGAAGTTTAAAGGTTGTTGAAGTCCAAAATGATCAGAGAAGTCAAGTTTCCAAGATGGCTGGCAAATGTGGTCATAGTACAGAAGAAAAATGGGAAATGGGGAGGCTGTGTAGATTACACGGACTTGAATAAGGCTTGTCCTAAAGACCCATTTCCTCTTCCTCATATCGATGCAATGGTGGATGCTACTGCCGGGCATGAGATGTTAACATTCATGGACGCATCCTCAGGATTTCAGCAGATTCAAATGGAGCCTTCGGACTAGGAGGATACCGCCTTCATGACACCAACATGTATTTATTGCTATACTGCTATGCCTTTCGGTTTGAAAAATGCAGGTGCAACATACCAGAGATTGGTGAACATGATGTTCAAAGATAAGCTGGGGGACACAATGGAGGTATACATCGATGATATGGTGGTGAAATCTAAAAAGGCTGAGGATCACCTCCAGGATATTAAAGGAGCATTTGATATCCTAGATCTGTATAACATGAAGCTGAATCCTGCTAAGTGTCATTTCGGAGTGGGGGCATGAAAGTTTCTAGGATATATGGTGACCAAAAGAGGAATAGAGGCAAGCCTGGAGCAGATTAAAGCCATCTTGGATATCAAATCACCTTCAAATATGAAGGATGTTCAACGGTTGACAGGCCGAGTAGTAGCATTGAACAGATTTATTTCAAGATCCTCGAAAAAATGCAAGGAATTTTATGATATCCTCAAGAAGAATAAGAAGTTCGAATGGGAAGCAAAGCATGAAGCAGCCTTGCAGGATTTGAAGAGATATCTCTCAACTGCACCTCTATTGATGAAGCCTGAAAATGGAGAACCACTATCCCTATATCTCGCTGTATCAGGGAATAGTGTAAGTGTCGTTCTTATAAAGGACCATGAAGGTTAGCAATATCCTGTCTATTATGTTAGTAAAAGTTTACTAGATGCTGAAACTAGATATTCTCATCTAGAGAAATTGATATTAGCCCTAGTTATGGCATCAACAAAACTTAGACATTATTTTGAGACGCATAGGATTCATGTTAAAACCAATTATCCTGTTAAAAACGTGCTTAGGAAACCCAAGATGTCAGGTAGGTTGGCTAAGTGGTCAGTAAAACTGAGTGCTTATGATTTAGTATATGAGCCTAGAAATGCCATAAAGTCTCAGGCTTTAGCTGACTTTGTGGCTGATTTCAGTAGTGACATTCAAAACGAAGTAGATTTAGAAGTACAGCAGCTAGGAGAAAACTTAGAATGTTGGACATTGTATACTGATGGTGCATCTAACATAAGAGGTGTAGGTTTAGGTATACTACTAAAATCGCCACAGGGGGACATACTACCCCAGGCTATTAGGTGTGAATTTCGTGCTACTAATAATGAGGCAGAATATGAGGCTTTAATTGCAGGATTAGAGTTGGCTAAAAATATGAATATCAAGAATTTGCAAGTATATGTTGACTTTTTGTTAATCACTAATCATTTTAATGGAACCTAAGCAGTTAAAGGAGAGAAGTTAATCGAGTATCTCGAAATTCTCAAAAAATTAGTAGGATATTTCGATATTTTTACACTTGAACAGGTACCAAGAGAGGATAACGCTGAAGCTGATTCCTTAGCAAATCTGGGATAATCGGTCAGGATACCGGAAGGGACCCGAATACCAATATTACATATCCTATATCCTGCGACGAATCCTCAGGATAAGGAAGTAATAAGTATTCAAAATCCCGATGAGGAGTATCCTGAGGAGGATCCTAAGTCCTGGACGGCTCCAATCATAAGATATCTCAAGGAAGGACACATCCCAAAGAATGAGAATCCTAAAGCCTTTAGAATGAAGGTATCATGATTCATTATTATAAATGATGTTTTGTATAAGAAATCTCTTGCAGGACCATATCTGAGGTGCTTGGAGAATCCCGAAACCAAAGAAGTACTTCAGGATATACATGAAGGGGATTGTGGCAACCATACTGGGGGCAGGTCCTTATTCTCAAAAATATTAAGGACAGGATATTATTGGCCGACGATGAGGAAAGATGCCACAGAATATGCTCGACGATGTGATGCATGTCAAAGACATAGTAACATATTACATCAGCCTGCTGAACCTCTGTATCCTATTGTTTCCCCTTGGCCGTTTATGAAGTGGGGTATGGATATAGTGGGAAAGCTTCCAAAGGCTCCAGGAGGAAAGGTTTTCATGTTGGCAATGACAGATTATTTCTCCAAGTGGGTTGAAGCAGAAGCATTTATTCAAGTTAGAGATCAGGAAGTGGTATCCTTCATAAAAAAGGAATATCCTGACTAGGTTTGGAATACCAGCTGAGATAATTTGTGACAACGGATCTCAATTTATAAGTAAAAGGACTACTGACTTCTGCAAGAGTTGGGGAATCAAAATGATTACATCTACCCCGGTACATCCTCAAGCAAATGGACAAGCTGAATCCTCAAATAAGATAATTGTCAACAACTTGAAGAAGAGATTAGGGGCCAAGAAAGGAAGATGGGCAGAAGAACTACCCTTTGTTTTGTGGGCTGATAGAACGACGGTAAAAAATGCAACTGGTCAAACCCCATTTTCCTTAGTGTTTGGAGCAGAAGCGGTGATCCCGACGGAAATGGTGATATCCACAGCAAGATCCAACCTCAGGAATCCTGAGCAGAATCCCGAAGTCCTATGCCAGGAGCTGGATACTATTGATGAGACAAGAGATGCAGCACGGCTAAGAATGGCAGCACATCAACAAAGGATATCCAGAGCATACAACAAGAATATAAGGACTAGAAGGTTCAAAGTTGGAGATTAGGTGTTAAGAAAGGCTTTTCAGAATACTACTAATCCTGCTGATGGAAAGCTGGCTCCAAAATGGGAAGGGCCATATGAGGTTGAATCAGAATCAGGAAAAGGTGCATACCGACTCAAGAATATGGAGGGGGATATGTTACCGAGATCTTGGAATGCTATACACCTTAAGCTTTATTTCAACTGAGTTTAGAATTTAATTTCTAACTCAGAATGGTATGAATTCTATCTCTTTTAAATATGTTTGATTTGATTTGTTCTTTGAAACCCAATACTGACTTAAGCATCGGAGGGGTGTTAGCCAAGCTAACACCCACCTTAGTTTGAATATGTTTTGCAGTATATGCTTCGGGATATAGCACCAGGATACACACTCAGGATACTTTGGAAGATTAGAGGAGTGGCCCCCTCTCTCACGTATAAGGGATCCTGATCCCTTCACAGGTTTAAAGGTATTCACCTTTCTTCGGAATTGGGTTTAAACACCCCGCCTGGAGCGCAAGTTATTCGGGAATAGTTCAAGGTGGCGGGACCAGTCCATGTAAAAGTGGCTGACAATTTCGTTACTATTGGCTATATCCTGAATCCTAAAGGTATATGTGGATTGATCACCCTCTCTCACGAAAGGGTATTTTCATACTCTCTAAGGTTCAAAGGTTTTCACCTTTCTAAGTCTTGGAGTTTATACACTCCCGCTTGTAGCGCACGAAAATTTGGGATTTCCCCCAGGATACGAGGGATTTATCTCCAGTACATTATTGGGTTTTACCCCTGTAACACGAAAAATTGTCTATACAATTGGAACTGATGTCCAGAAAATTTCTAAGTATTCGAAGACATTATGCACAGGGGACATTCCTACTGAGGCAATTGTGTAAAGCTCAAAGGATGAAGCTCGGACCTAGTACACTAAGTGTCTCAGACAGGGGACATCTTTATTGGAAAAGTTGCAAAAGGATTAAAGTTTGAGAATAGGGTTGCACTCTATTCCTGGTATGATCTTTCCTTTGTAAACGTTATTTAAATTATTTGAGTTTTTGAAACTATGTTTGACAAAAGCTTAAGCATCCTGATTAGGATAAGTTCTCGGGATATATTCTCAAAATGTATTTTCAAAATACTTTTCAGGATATTTGATTAAAATATTTGGAAGTGATACGAGTTTGAAATTAAAACCTTGATCAAACAAGTATTGTCAAAATAGGTTTTAGAAAGTGGACTATCTTTTATTCTTTAAAAGTTTTCTTTAAAGTTGATTGAGTTTTTAGAAATGAAAGTTTTCACAATATATCACTGAGTATATTGATCCGGATATATTCAAAAGATAGTTGTACAAAATTTTGCAAAGCTAAAATCTACATTAAGGAATGCATGACAGAAATTAAAAGGCAACAACAAATAAGTCAAAAGGAAGTTATATTATTAACATGTCAAAAGTTGTGCTTTTGGATTCACCTCAAACCGAGGCCCATCCACCAAAAGCACAATTAGTCTTTACCATACTTATGTAACGATTGAAGGTTCTATCTCAAAACGGGACCTGTCCACTTCAACCGTTACGACATTCAAAGCAGGTTATACTAACCGATGACCAAGGGCTTCATCCTGAAACCCAGGACCCATCCACCTTTGGTCATCGTATTGTTCTAGTGTAGGAAATATAAATTGTTCAACGACGGGAAAAGTAAATTTTTTGTACAAACCACAACCATGAAATTTAAAAAAAGTGGGCTCCGGCCTTGGCACGTATATCCATCATCGCCCACTTCGCTGCCTAAGGGGCAGCACCTTCTTGATCAACAACTTCTTTCCCATCATCTGCACCAGCATCCCCCTCAGGATTTTTCTCGGCATCATCACCAACATTGGCCACTTCCTCTGCCGCCTTAGAAGGCTCTTCACCAGCATGCTTTACAGGATGAGCGACGGGATGACCTCCAAGATCCTGTAGTTTCGCTTCCCAAGCCTTTACATTCCAGGAGGGGCATTCGAAGCCCAAGCTCTTGGCCTCATAAGCCATCCTTAACCTGGCTTAGAGAAGGGAGATAACAACGGATGCTTTGAGACTGTCCCGATATGAACTCATATCCTGCTGGTATTGGAGAAGGGCGGCATCTAGTTTGGCTTGAATCTGTAAGAGACAGGGAGAAAGTTCTTTCACTGGCAGGAAGTTGGTAGATTCCTTTGATCCTGGACTTAGATTCCGCACTTGGGGGTGCTAAATCTCTGAAGTTTGCTGCATAAAACATCAGGATATAAGTTTAGGATATAGTTTAAGGATACACTTGGGGATATTCCTAAAACCCTAGATCCTACCCTTGGTTAACCATCTAATCGGCAGATCGAAACCCTTGTCGATAGAGTCTCTTTTCACGAAAAAGAACTTTCGCCGCCATCGGTCTTCGTTCTTGGTGGCCTTAAGGACTAAAGGACTTTTGGAGGTGGAAAACAAAAGAAAACGACTGTCGCCATGGGACCTCAACTGGTATGCTATAGGGAGGTCTTCAATACACAGGTCAGGGCAATGGCGAGATCTGATTTGATCTAGCACCATCAAAACTCGCCAGACCATTGGCATAGTTTGAGCATAACTAAGGCCGGTGAGGTCGAAGAAACGAGAGATAAAGGGTGGAAATGGGTACCGGAGTCCCAAAGAAAAGGGGTAGGCGAAAAAACTGGCCCACTCGTCTGATGACACGTCTGATCGGATCTCCCGATCAAAAGGACGAATGACTGTTCCAGCAGGAAAGGCGCCATAATTCTTGAGGGCAGCGATATCGGCATTATTGAAGCAGCAGATTTCTTTTTCTGGTTCTCGTATGAGGTTTTGACTCACGAGGGTTGGGACTAGTTCATTCGAACGAGATCTTGTCCGTGATGCCATGGAGAGTATTAAAGCAAACTAAAAGAAACTCTGGAAAGAAAACAGGGGATGAAGAAAAGAATAGTTACCTGAAAATCGCTTGAAGAGTAATGATAATAATGAGAAAAATCTCAGCTAATTATAGGCTGAATATAGGGGGGTAAAGAGTAAATATTGCATTGAAAATGGCACAATGTCACCTCAACCATCGTTTCGTTTCAATTGCCTTGATTTACGAGATAGCATTTTTAAAATATATCCGTTGGATTAGTATACCAACATATATATTTGGGGACAATTGTTATGGGTCATTTTCTGAGCGTACATGTCCTGACTAATATCCTGCTTTTGGTTGTTTGCTTGTGATCAGGATACTGGATTAGGATATTGCTAACATCCTGGGTGATATCCTGGTGTTAACTAAATTAACCACGTGCAGGTTAAAGACTGTGGGTTACTAATGGTCAGATGGACTTCTTCTCCTCAAGACTCGGGCGTATCTGTTATGTGAGAGACGTTGAACCCGAAAGACCAGGTCTACAACGTTCGAGTGGGAATATTCGCCGGATCTGGTTTATTAGGATAGTTTGTTACAATTCTTTTACTATAAATAGATGGGGGCGGATCAGATTAAGGCACGCAACTTTCACACACACTCTCGAACACTTTTGCTCTCTAGCTCACTGCAAACACTATACACAAACACTTGTATTCGAATTACATTGTAACACCAAGTTGATCCGCACCACATCCTGCACTGTATCCTGATATTTGAAGTAATAGAAGAACAAGGCAGCTGTGATTGTCAGCTCCCGAGGTTTTGTGCCGGCGATCTAGATTGACAAGGGCTTTCCTCGTACATCACGTGTCAACCTTTACTTTTCTGCTCATTGTTTGATCATCGATACAGCTTTATATCCTGAGCCGTATCCTGAAACTGTTTTTACAATTAACTTGGTTAACATATTTTTCACACATAATTCTAGCACACTACCTCACTTAACTAATTTGATCACTTAATTGCTTCCGTAATTTTTGACTAAAACACGCCTCATATCCCCTTCAAGGATATGGGTTTGTGAAAACTGCCTCACATCCCCTATGAGGATGTGGTGTCACACCCCGATTTCCACGTGTCACCGGTGGGCCCGGTGGGGGAGTATCGTGACGTGGTTGGCAACATAATAGTCAAACAACACAATATTTAATATGCACAGCGGAAGCAAATTTAAAAGATATAATACAACCGAATGTAATATTGTAATATCAAATGTCACAATATTCGGAAGTTTATCCACAGATGGATCGAAAATAAAATAGTATTAATAGTTCAACAGACTTCAGGCATCTTAAGCTTGCGAGACTTCTAGTGATGCTAAGGAGAAATCCCAGCCAATTACGCTTAGTACCTGCATTTAATCTTTTTGGGAAAATACGTCAGTTTACACTGGTAAATACAATCAACTGACTCATTTTGGAAAATGATTGAAAATTGGTTTGGATGCACGTGGCATAAACATTTTTATTTAACTTGGGAGAATTATTTAATATTATAATCTTGTGAACGAATTACATGTTCCTTGTGCGTTCAGTAGCCCGGATCTTGTCCGGGTTAAAGATCAATAGACACACCACAATATTCTTTTGTGCACTGACGGGTGTACGCCTACACCCCGCGCTTAAGTCGTGGCCATTTCGTAAAATGATGCCAAGGATATCCGGGACATGGTCATTAACCCCCCAAAGGCTTTAAGTAACAAGACTGTTTAAACGAGCCGATCAAATTATTCAATTAACCACCCAACGATGGAAGATTTGATGCCCGATCAAGCGGTATGCTATATACCGTAACCCAAGCCCGTATAGGGAAATTAAGTTAAAAGTATTTACCTGAGCAATGTATAAATCACAATAAGCAAATTGCAAGTAGCTTTTACTGGTTCTCCTAATCTGGAACGAAGGTTTATAATAACCTATTAGAATCCTAACGGGTCTTTAGTTAAGCTTAAGCTTAGACCGGTTAGTTTCAAAGATACGGTTCGTACGCACGATTAAGCGAAGACCGGATAGAATGTGATTTAGACCCGACAAGTTCAGAGACTTGTTTAATATGGGTCCTTCATGCGCATTCTAGATTTTGAGATAAAACCGATAAGGTTTGACCCGTTTCGGCTAATTTATATAAACTTGTTACATAAACCGAACCGAACGCGTAATAAGCGTAACGGGTAATAATGAGAGCCATTTACAGGTTTCCTAAGTTAATATGCTCCAATTATGTTGTGACATCAGTAAGGTGTCTTTTATTATGCCCGAAACGAATTTAAACACAAACTATGCCCCGTAGGGGTAGTTTGGTCATTTTAAAGGTTGTAAAAGAGTTTAAGTGTTAACCTGAGTTACAGGTCTGATGAAATCAGTAAAAATACTTATTTTACCATGTTATAACAGTAGGGTAAAGTATATATGTGAAATTTATCAATTATAACCAAACTATGCCCCGTAGGGGTATTTTGGTAACTTCACATAAGCCGAAAAGCTCAAAACTAAAATCTGAGTTTAACAAAATTTTCTTACTGTTAGAATATTATAATTTGCCTCAAATATCAGTAGGTATCAACCCTTGTATGTTTAATATGGTTATAGCACATACTATGCGTTAAAAACGCTTAAAAAGGCGATTAAAAGCCATTTCCGGGTTTGATACATAAAGCTGATATTTTTATTATTCCAGAAGGCTTAAAATAATTTATTTATCATATGTGATCAGTAGCAAAAGGTTTGGAGTCGTTTAGATATGTAAAACTCATTTTATAGCCCGTAAGGGCAAAACCGACAATTACTGGATTAAGCCTACGACTACTAGTTATGCTCAGCCTAAAATTAATTAAAAATCTTTAAAAATACCAAAATAATATATTATATCAGTGGGTAAAGATTTTGGTATCAAAAAGTAGGCTTAACTAGGCTATACGCTAATTACGCCGTTTTATTAACATAAAGCTTTCATTTTACGCTAACGAGCATAACTCTTAATCTACACCTCAAACTGATGTCAAATTTTGTATGCAAGTTTATATATCAGTAATTAAGGTTTCTACTCTTTTACATTTCCAAAAATCACGTTTTAAGGTGAAAAGGGCATAATGGTCAACATATGAGCAATTAACGGAATCATGCATATTAATTGGATAACTAATGATCCGAGGTGTATAATCACAGAGGGTTATACTAGCATGTAACCTGGACCAAATAAAGCTCTAAGGCATTTCTAAAACATGCCATAACGGGTCAGAACTGAAAGTCAAAGTATAAGTCAAACTATGCGACTTTCGGTTCCGAACCGGGTCTAAACAGGAAATTGTCGGGTTGAACATGTTTAGACATGTTCTTACACTAATTACCAAGTTATATTAATGATCAAACAGGTTATATGTGTTCTACATTGCTAATCATGCATAAAGTATAATTTAAACATTCTGTTGACTTTTTATTAACACGTTTGACCCGACATTAGACATAGTTGGAGTGGGAATCCGGGGGAACCCTTTTGAGGGTTTATTACCCACATAATTACCAACTTATAACTACTTTTAATTCGATATTTGACTGATCCATTATTAATTAATCTCGAAGTCAAACCGTAATTACGACGGTTTGACTTTTAGCTAAATAACTAAGCTAAACTTAATTAAAGAAGGTTAAGCAAACTTACAAAAGTCCTAAGCTTGATTAGTGATCACTTGATAGTGCCTTGGAGCTCCAGAAATGATCAGATTTCAAGAGGAAGGTGTGAAGAACAATGGTTGCACATCATGGCCTTTTATAGTGAATTTATCACCACAAATCTTTGACACATGAGTCTACAACCCACCACAACTGATTAACAAGTGTTCCTAGTGCTTAGGGGGTGTCTAGGGGTCACCCTTTATGTGGAAAATCGGATGAAATCGAGCAGAAGGCACTCAGCAGGCAAAAACCCAAGAAATTCGGAACTGGGCAGTCCCCCGCGTGTCGCGACGGTTCCCCCCCTGGGCTTCGCGTGTCGCGACGACATGTCTGCACAAATCTGAATTTTAGATTTTTGCGATTTGATCCTTGGCTCTTCAAACTTCGATTAGGCACTTGTTTCTTGCATCTTGAACCCTCCAAATTGATTTGTAAGGGCTTTAAAACATATACCCACTTTGTTAAGTCCCCGGTTAACTTTATTGTTACCCGAAAAGTCCTAACTTTCAACGTTTACGCTTTAACCCTTTGCACACGAATTTGATCATAACTTTCTTATACGATAACGAAACTTTACGAAATTTATATCGTGCATTCTAGTGAGCATAATTAACAGTTACAAAGCTTCGGGTTTGTCAAAAGGTCACTCAGAGGTATAACTTAAACATGTTGACACATTTAGTCCCTGTAGTTTGTAATTCCTCACTTTTAGCTTCGCATGATCCATGATTTATTCGTTTGATGATATAATCATCATGTAAGGTTAATGTACAATATATTTATTCACTGTTGACATTTAGAACTCGTATATTCACATACTTTCCATGTTTGTCAACTTTAGTCCTTCTATAATGTCCTTTCACCCGTTTAAACATATGGCACGTGTCTACGCATTATAGGACGTGAATTTTCGAGGTGTTACATCCTCACCCCCTTAAAATAAATCTCGACCCGAGATTTACTGAAATAAATAAGTGTACTTTTCTTTCATCGTGGATTCAACCTCCCACGTGAATTCGGGACCTCTACGGGCATCCCATTTGACCTTTACAATAGGCACATGCTTCCTTCGAAGCTTCTTAACCTGTCGATCTTCAATCGACAATGGTTTTTCCATAAATTTCAAGCTGTCATCTATGTGCACATCTGTATGCGGTATTACCAGTGATTTGTCAGCGAAAAACTTTTTCAGATTGCAGATGTGGAACACGTTGTGAATTCCACTGAGCTCTTCTTGTAAGTTTAACTTATAGGCAACTGACCCGACGCGTTCGATAACCTCGAAAGGTCCTATGTATCTCAGGCTTAGCTTGCCTTTCTTACCAAATCACATCACTCCCTTCCAGGGTGACACTTTAAGTAACACTTTATCACCTACTTCGAAGTGAAAAGCTTTACGCTTTGGATCTGCGTAACTCTTCTGCCTATCTCGGGCAGCTTTGACACGGTCGCGAATCTGGACAATCTTGTCCGTCGTTTCGAACACTATCTCTGGTCCTGATAATTGGACATCTCCAACTTCCGCCCAACAAACTGGCGTTCTACACTTTCTACCGTATAATGCCTCAAAAGGCGCAGCCTTTATGCTGGTGTGGTAGCTATTGTTGTAGGAGAATTCAATTAGTGGTAGGTGCTTATCCCAACTTCCACCCAAATCGATCACATATGCACGTAGCATGTCTTCCAACGTTTGGATAGTACGCTCACTCTGACCGTCTGTCTGAGGATGGTAAGTTGTACTGAAATTCAAACGCGTGCCCAAAGATTGTTGGAAACTCTTCCAAAAATGTGACGTGTATCTAGTATCTCTGTCAGAGATAATAGACACAGGTATGCCATGTAAGGCTACAATCTTATCCACGTATAACTGGGCTAACATGTCGGAGCTATAAGTCTCCTTGATGGGTAAGAAATGTGCTGACTTAGTCAGTCTATCAACTATAACCCATATTGTATCATTTCCTTTCCTGGTCTTAGGTAACTTGGTGATAAAATCCATAGTTACCATTTCCCACTTCCACGTAGGAAGTTCAGGCTATTGTAGCAAACCTGACGACTTTTGATGCTCGGCTTTGACTTGCGCACATGTCAAGCATTTAGCTACATAGGTGGCTATAGACTTTTTCAAGCCTATCCACCAATAATTTGCCCTTAGATCCTGGTACATCTTATCAGCTCCAGGATGAACGGAGTATTTGGAACTATGGGCTTCCTGGAGGATGACATCTCGAAGTCCTCCATAAATTGGAACCCATATGCGTCCATTTAATCTTAGAATTCCGTCCTTGCTAAGAGTTAACTGCTCCTCAGTTACCCCTAGCTTTTCATTAGTATAGTTAGCTTCCAACACAGCTTCCTTCTGTGCAGCTAACAACCTTTCAGTCAAACTGTTCTTTATCTCCATGCGCTTGGCATTAATTCGGATGGGTTTCACCCTCTCCTTTCGACTCAAGGCATCGACGACTACATTCGCCTTGCCGGGATGGTATCTGATTTCACAATCATAATCATTTAAAGTTTCCATCCAACGGCTTTGCCTCATGTTTAATTCCTTCTGATTAAACAGATGTTGAAGGCTCTTGTGATTAGAATAGATCACACACTTGATCCCATATAGATAATGCCTCCACAGTTTTAGTGCGAATACAACGGCACCCAACTCCAAGTCGTGGGTGGTGTAATTCTTTTCATGCACCTTTAACTGTCTTGAAGCGTAGGCAATAACCTTGCCTTTCTGCATAAGCACACACCCCATGCCAGTGTGCGATGCATCGCAGTAAACCACGAACTCTTCTATTCCATCTGGCAATGTCAGAACTGGGGCGTTGCTCAACTTTTGCTTCTGAATATCAAAGGACTCTTGCTGCTTAGGGCCCCAAACGAACTTTACCTTCTTCTTAGTCAAGGACGTTAAGGGTGCAGCAATCCTTGAAAAATTTTCAATGAAACGCCTGTAATATCCTGCCAACCCCAGGAAGCTACGAATCTCTGTAGGCGTCTTTGGCTCTTGCCAGTTCATAACTGCTTCAACCTTAGCGGGATCCACTTGGATACCACGCTCACTAACCACATGTCCAAGGAATTGGACTTCTCGAAGCCAAAATTCACACTTAGAGAATTTGGCATAAAGTTTCTCCTGTTGTAGAAGTTTGAGAATACATCGAAGGTGTTTCTCATGGTCAGCTTGGTTCTTAGAATAAATGAGAATGTCGTCGATGAAAACGATGACGAATTTATCTAAGTACGGCTTGCAAACGCGATTCATGAGATCCATGAACGCGGCCGGTGCATTAGTGAGCCTAAAAGGCATCACTAGGAACTCGTAATGACCATAACGAGTCCTAAATGCAGTTTTGTGTACGTCTTCATCTCTGACCTTCAGCTGATGGTAGCTTGACCTCAAATCAATCTTCGAGAAATAACTTGCCCCTTGCAATTGATCGAACAAATCGTCGATTCTGGGCAGAGGATACCTATTCTTTATCGTGACTTTATTAAGCTCACGATAATCGATGCACAGACGCATCGATCCATCCTTCTTCTTCACAAATAGGACTGGCGCTCCCCATGGAGACGAACTAGGTTTAATGAAACCTTTGGCCAGCAACTCATCCAGTTGCGTCCTCAATTCCTTCATTTCTGTGGGCGCCAACCTATAAGGTGCTCTAGCAACTGGCGCTGCTCCAGGGATGATGTCAATTCTGAATTCGACTTGTCTATCTGGTGGCAAACCAGGTAGATCTTCAGGAAACACTTCTGGGAATTCAGAAATGACAGGGATGTCTTCTATCTTTGGTTTCGGCTCATCAACAATCACCTGTGCCATGTAGATGACACAGCCCTTCTTTAAACACTCGGAAGCCTTGAGCATAGTCACTTGCTCAGGCAATCCATACTGGGTATCTCCCCGAATGGTAAGTGATTCACCAGACAGAGTCTTTATCACCACTTGCTTTCTGTTGCAGACAATTTGGGCCTGGTTATGAGATAACCAGTCCATGCCCAAGACTATGTCAAAACCGGCTAATTTAAATGGAAGTAGAGACAGAGGAAAAGAATGGTTCTTAATGGATATAACACATCCATCTAACACAGTTGAGACGGTTTCTAGGGTGCCATCCACTAACTCCACCTCATAATTCACATTTAAGGTATTGACAGGTAATTTTAGCAATTTGCAAAATTTATGATCTACAAACGACTTATCAGCGCCTGAATCAAATAGTACTCTTGCATAGACATCATTTAAAAGGAAAGTACCTGTAATAACGTTGTCGTCTAGAATCGCTTCCTTTGCGTCCATTCTGAAGACTCTAGCATTAGTCTTCTTGGCCTCTTCAGGCTTCTTGGTATATTTAGGGCAGTTGGTTTTAATGTGCCCCTTTTCATTGCAACGGTAGCACGTTGCGTCTTTCATCTTCTTGCAATCCAGGGTTTTGTGATCCGTGGACTTGCATATTCCACATGCATAGGTTTTAGACTGAGTCTGTGAGTTTGACTCGAGTCTGCACTTTCCATAGTGCTGTTTCTTGCAAATTTTGCATTTGGGCTTCTCACCAGAGTGATGCCCATCTTTCCTTGACTCCGATCCTTTCTTGTTGTCACCGTTCCCACAGTGTTTCTTGTTCGATCTTCGTGAACCATCATCTTCACGTTTTCTCTTCTCGGCCTCCTTATTCCTCAGCGATCTCTGCCTGACCGCATCTAAAGTGAGGGACAAGGATATGTCAGCTACAGATCTAAAAGTAGCTGGCCGAGAAGCCTTCACGCTTGCCATGATTTCCGGGGCTAAACCACCGATAAAACGAGCTATTCTCTTTGGTTCCGGGGTTACCAGATATGGAACCAACCGGGACATTGTGTTGAAGCTCGTTAGGTAAGCTTGACAGTCAAGGTTTGTCATCACCAATGATAGAAAATCAGATTCTATCTTCTCCACCTCATGCTGAGGGCAGTAATTTTCCCTGATAAGGGCATCGAATTGTTCCCAAGACATGTTGTACAATGGGATTTTCCCGGTGGCTTGAATCAGTGATCTCCACCATGCTAAAGCTTCACCCTTAAAATACTGCGACACATACTTGACTATATCCCTCTCAGCGCAACCGCTGATATCCACAACTGTGTCCATCTCGTCTAGCCACGTCATACAGTCGATGGCTCCTTTCTCCCCAGTAAAATCCCGGGGTTTGTAGGAAACGAAATATTTATATGAGCAACCCATGTCACGGGGTCCTTGATTTAGTAGCACCTGCTGAGATGGAGCACTGTGGTGGTTCGAGGAGTGCCGATCATCATCTTTCTTCGGTTCGTCCTTCTTGGACGGTGGCTTTGAAGGCTGCGTAGATAGGGTCCTACTACGAGTCCCACTATACTCTTCGTACTGCCTTTCCAATGCCTTTGTAACTGCGTCGTCGACCAACGCTTTTAATTCAGCACCCGTTAAATTTATCCGGGCGTTATCAACGTTCTCCAATGGATGACTATTTATCTCGTCTGAGTTAGCCATTTTAATTGAACTGTTACAGAAAACAAGAACAATAGTTTATTTGGGAGTTTATTATGGAATTGCCCCTTAGGGTAATTCATTAACCATGGTAAACAGAGACCATATTTGGTTAATTTATTAATCATATTTATTTAGGATTTCTATCATAATTTATCCTAATTATAAAACAATAACAGTTTTATTTGTGGCACAAAAGGCCTAGTCACATGGACACTTTAATTTATAAGCTATAATTTCAGAGAATCAAGGCTTTTAAGGTATACTGGCTCAACAGTCCTAGTCACAAGGACATTTTAAATTATAAGCTATGATTTCAGAGTAATCAAGGATTTTTTAAGGTATACTGGCACAATAGGCCTAGTCACAAGGACGTTTATAAATTATAAGCTATGATTTTAGAGAATCAAAGCATGAAGGTTTGAACCTAGTTCATTACCTTTATCTGACAGGGAGTCATCGCTACCACTGTCTTTTGGCTCATGTAGAAATGAGCAAGGCCCGTAGGCATTATATTACCACGTATGGTAAAAATATGATCATCTTAATTGATGATTTAACCCATGATTCGGAGATCATTTAGTTGGGTTTGGAATCTTTGGAAAGATCCTTATATAATAATGACGGGTGTGATTTTAAATGAATCACGTCTGCCAGGAGTGTTAACATGTTTACAGATGTTAACAGGGATTTGAATCTTTTAAACAAGTCTTACCATTATGGCCAGGTCTTTATAAGGACACTCAGGCTAGGTTTCACACTTAAGATCCTTATTCAATATTTAAATAGGCAGATTATTATTAAAAGGAATGATTTTGATTTATTTATTTCATATATAATATTTATGCATGTAATAGCAAGATGAAATTTATAAACATAACATTCCATAAATTTTCAAAAGATTACATGTTGCCCTAAATGGGACTTTTCAACAAACAACTTACCCACACAGGGGTTTAAACAAGTACTTACCCACGCAGGGGCTTAATAACATAATAGTCCACGCAGAGACTTACACAAATAACATACCCTCGTAGGGGTTTACAGAAAAATAGACCCTCGCAGGGGTCAAAACAAACAAGACTGGCCCACGTAGGGGCTTAACAACAAATGGAAGGATTCAGTGGTCCTTCTTACTCTTCCCTTTAATTAGGCTCGTTAATCCTTGGAAGAAAGTTTGTCGCTCCCTTTGGTTCCCTGTGAAACTCTCGCTCTACATGGTCCAACCTTTGCAGAATTTCTTCACGCTCTGGTGGGGAGAACCTTGGTGGTTGCGATTGTTGCCTAATAATAGGTCTTGGAGGAATTTGGTACCCATGTGTTGGGTACCCTACTCCCCATGGATCTCCATAGGGTCCTTGGGTGTTGTAGTTAGCCGCTACCATGTAGGGGTCGGCCTCTGCGTAACCATAATTGTGGTGAGTCGGCGGTTCAAACGGGTTATACGCCATGGAACCCGTGTATGCTGGAATTGGGTTATCAAAACCCATCGGCGGTGGCTGTGGTACAGCGGGGTTAGAAGGTCCACCCATTTGTGGGTCCTCCTGATGTGGCGGATAGTGGCTGCCACTGGATTGACGTGGAGAGCTGAAATGGAAGTCTCCTGCTCGCGCAGACATACGCGCTTCGGATCTCCTACGCCTTGGCGGTTGTGGAGGTGCCGGTTGATCTGGTGGCGGTGGAGGTGGTGGTGGTGGCGTGACTGCCACAAATCTCGAATCCACAGAGGGATCCTGTTGCTGCTGTTGCTGCTGCTGAGGTGGTGAATGGCGAGGAGGTGTATAGTACCATTCGTGCCTGGTAAACATAGCTTGAAAGCTATCTGGACCAACATAGGGTGATCCGTGGAAAGAAGATCCGTCAGAGATCTCTATCGGGTGGTTTGGTGTACCACTGGCAGGTTCGACGGGGTCCGTATCTTCGTCCATATCGTCCGCGTGATCTCCCGAGAAATGATCCTCCGGCCCCAATGGGTTAAAACCCACTGGTTCTACTATGTAGTTTTCCGGGTTAAACCGGCCCCAAAAAACTGGTGTAGGGTCACCAAAAGAATTATGCGATAAAGATCGCTGCAACGGTATGTAGGAAGGTTGCGGGTTGTTGGGCTCGTACTCCGGCTGTGGCCCATATGGGTTTTGGACAGGAGGTGTGGAGCTGTGTGAGACCGACCGTCTAGCCGGTTCAAAGAGGTTCCTCCGGTTTTGCCGGGGATCGTCGCTCTCAGTGGTCGAAGGAGCTCGCACATTCGATGGTCCTGCCTCGTTGTCATTGGGGGCGGTGATTGGCCCCTTTCCGCGTCCTCTTCTCCTGAAGAATCTTGGCGGCATTTTGTTAATCATGTCAATACAATATGAGATAACGACAAGAATATATATATATAAATTAAAGGACAGAACGAAAACCAAACAAGGTAGAATTTGTCCTATGTTATTTGTCTAGACTCGAAAGTTTAGATATGTGCAATTGTGTAACTGAGATTAAACACAAAAGGCTAGTGTTTAATTCACTCAGTGTTGGCTCTGATACCAACCTGTCACACCCCGATTTCCACGTGTCACCGGTGGGCCCGATGGGGGAGTATCGTGACGTGGTTGGCAACATAATAGTCAAACAACACAATATTTAATATGCACAGCGGAAGCAAATTTAAAAGATATAATACAACCGAATTTAATATTGTAATATCAAATGTCACAATATTCGGAAGTTTATCCACAGATGGATCGAAATTAAAATAGTATTAATAGTTCAACAGACTTCAGGCATCTTAAGCTTGCGAGACTTCTAGTGATGCTAAGGAGAAATCCCAGCCAATTACGCTTAGTACCTGCATTTAATCTTTTTGGGAAAATACGTCAGTTTACACTGGTAAATACAATCAACTGACTCATTTTGGAAAATGATTGAAAATTGGTTTGGATGCACGTGGCATAAACATTTTTATTTAATTTGGGAGAATTATTTAATATTATAATCTTGTGAACGAATTACATGTTCCTTGTGCGTTCAGTAGCCCGGATCTTGTCCGGGTTAAAGATCAATAGACACACCACAATATTCTTTTGTGCACTGACGGGTGTACACCTACAACCCGCGCTTAAGTCGTGGCCATTTCGTAAAATGATGCCAAGGATATCCGGGACATGGTCATTAACCCCCCAAAGGCTTTAAGTAACAAGACTGTTTAAACGAGCCGATCAAATTATTCAATTAACCACCCAACGATGGAAGATTTGATGCCCGATCAAGCAGTATGCTATATACCGTAACCCAAGCCCGTATAGGGAAATTAAGTTAAAAGTATTTACCTGAGCAATGTATAAATCACAATAAGCAAATTGCAAGTAGCTTTTACTGGTTCTCCTAATCTGGAACGAAGGTTTATAATAACCTATTAGAATCCTAACGGGTCTTTAGTTAAGCTTAAGCTTAGACCGGTTAGTTTCAAAGATACGGTTCGTACGCACGATTAAGCGAAGACCGGATAGAATGTGATTTAGACCCGACAAGTTCAGAGACTTGTTTAATATGGGTCCTTCATGCACATTCTGGATTTTGAGATAAAACCGATAAGGTTTGACCCGTTTCGGCTAATTTATATAAACTTGTTACATAAACCGAACCGAACGCGTAATAAGCGTAACGGGTAATAATGAGAGCCATTTACAGGTTTCCTAATTTAATATGCTCCAATTATGTTGTGACATCAGTAAGGTGTCTTTTATTATGCCCGAAACGAATTTAAACACAAACTATGCCCCGTAGGGGTAGTTTGGTAATTTTAAAGGTTGTAAAAGAGTTTAAGTGTTAACCTGAGTTACAGGTCTGATGAAATCAGTAAAAATACTTATTTTACCATGTTATAATAGTAGGGTAAAGTATATATGTGAAATTTATCAATTATAACCAAACTATGCCCCGTATGGGTATTTTGGTGATTTCACATAAGCCGAAAAGCTCAAAACTAATGTCTGAGTTTAAAAACATTTTATTACTGTTAGAATATTATAATTTGCCTCAAATATCAGTAGGTATCAACCCTTGTATGTTTAATATGGTTATAGCACATACTATGCGTTAAAAACGCTTAAAAAGGCGATTAGAAGCCATTTCCGGGTTTGATACATAAAGGTGATATTTTTATTATTCCAGAAGGATTAAAATAATTTATTTATCATATGTGATCAGTAGCAAAAGGTTTGGAGTCGTTTAGATATGTAAAACTCATTTTATGGCCCTTAAGGGCAAAACCGACAATTACCGGATTAAGCCTACGACTACTAGTTATGTTCAGCCTAAAATTAATTAAAAATCTTTAAAAATCCCAAAATAATATATTACATCAGTGGGTAAAGATTTTGGTATCAAAAAGTAGGCTTAACTAGGCTATACGCTAATTACGCCGTTTTATTAACATAAAGCTTTCATTTTACGCTAACGAGCATAACTCTTAATCTACACCTCAAAGTGATGTCAAATTTTGTATGCAAGTTTATATATCAGTAATTAAGGTTTCTACTCTTTTACATTTCCAAAAATCATGTTTTAAGGTGAAAAGGGCATAATGGTCAACATATGAGCAATTAACGGAATCTTGCATATTAATTGGATAACTAATGATCCGAGGTGTATAATCACAGAGGGTTATACTAGCATGTAACCTGGTCCAAATAAAGCTCTAAGGCATTTCTAAAACATGCCATAACGGGTCAGAACTGAAAGTCAAAGTATAAGTCAAACTATGCGACTTTCGGTTCCGAACCGGGTCTAAACAGGAAATTGTCGGGTTGAACATGTTTAGACATGTTCTTACACTAATTACCAAGTTATATTAATGATCAAACAGGTTATATGTGTTCTACATTGCTAATCATGCATAAATTGTAATTTAAACATTCTGTTGACTTTTTATTAACACGTTTGACCCGACATTAGACATAGTTAGAATGGGAATCAGGGGGAACCCTTTTGAGAGTTTATTACCCACATAATTACCAACTTATAACTACTTTTAATTCGAGATTTGACTGAGCCATTATTAATTAATCTCGATGTCAAACCGTAATTACGACGGTTTGACTTTTAGCTAAATAACTAAGCTAAACTTAATTAAAGAAGGTTAAGCAAACTTACAAAAGTCCTAAGCTTGATTAGTGATCACTTGAGAGTGCCTTGGAGCTCCAGAAATGATCAGATTTCAAGAGGAAGGTGTGAAGAACAATGGTTGCACATCATGGCCTTTTATAGTGAATTTATCACCACAAATCTTTGACACATGAGTCTACAACCCACCACAACTGATTAACAAGTGTTCCTAGTGCTTAGGGGGTGTCTAGGGGTCGCCCTTTATGTGGAAAATCGGATAAAATTGAGCAGAAAGCACTCAGCAGGCAAAAACCCAAGAAATTCGGAACTGGGCAGTCCCCCGCATGTCGCGACGGTTCCCCCCCTGGGCTTCGCGTGTCGCGACGACATGTCTGCACAAATCTGAATTTTAGATTTTTGCGATTTGATCCTTGGCTCTTCAAACTTCGATTAGGCACTTGTTTCTTGCATCTTGAACCCTCCAAACTGATTTGTAAGGGCTTTAAAACATATACCCACTTTGTTAAGTCTCCGGTTAACTTTATTGTTACCCGAAAAGTCCTAACTTTCAACGTTTACGCTTTAACCCTTTGCACACGAATTTGATCATAACTTTCTCATACGATAACGAAACTTTACGAAATTTATATCGTGCATTCTAGTGAGCATAATTAACAGTTACAAAGCTTCGGTTTTGTCAAAAGGTCACTCAGAGGTATAACTTAAACATGTTGACACATTTAGTCCCTGTAGTTTGTAATTCCTCACTTTTAGCTTCGCATGATCCATGATTTATTCGTTTGATGATATAATCATCATGTAAGGTTAATGTACAATATATTTATTCACTGTTGACATTTAGAACTCGTATATTCACATACTTTCCATGTTTGTCAACTTTAGTCCTTCTATAATGTCCTTTCACCCGTTTAAACATATGACACGTGTCTACGCATTATAGGACGTGAATTTTCGAGGTGTTACATGTGGGTTTATGAAAACCCGTTTATTTGTTTGCCTGTTTGATTGTCCCCACCGGACGCATGCTTGTATTGAGAGAAGTGAACTCACCTTAGTTTTGCTCGGTTTGTTAAGTTACCCGTTCCAAGTTAGTCAACCAAATCCTTTTGTGGTTACCAATTAAATCAGTTTCATAATCAATTGAGTTACATAT